>JABUQX010075154.1:0-27368 GCA_015478945.1 Trachelipus rathkii | reverse complement strand
AAGGCA
This sequence comes from Trachelipus rathkii, assembly GCA_015478945.1. Taxonomy (NCBI): domain Eukaryota; kingdom Metazoa; phylum Arthropoda; class Malacostraca; order Isopoda; family Trachelipodidae; genus Trachelipus; species Trachelipus rathkii. The sequence goes on along the minus strand of JABUQX010075154.1, from coordinate 27,362 downwards.
TTTAATAAAGAGAGGGAGCTGTTTTTGAAAACCGAGTGAGTGGAGTTTAAAGAGAACCCCAGTTCTTCACGTTGTGTCATAACTTTTTTCAAAGTAAAAAAACACACCAAGAACCTTCCCACCAGTTGAGAAGGCTTCCCGAATTGTTATGGTTTAGTTTTGTTAAGGGATCCGCGGTAGATCGATTTTTGCGGAAACCAAACTGGAAGTTTGAAAAAACCTGGAGACTCTCCAGAACAGGGAGAAGGCGGCCTGAAACCATTTTTTCAATTAATTTACAAGTATGACAGGTCAGCAAAATTGGTCTTTGGTTGTCCGCCAACTTCGGATCTTTCCCAGGTCTGGGAATAGGGATTACAAAAGCTGTAGTCCAAACAAATGGAAAAGAGGATTCGACCCAAAATCTGTCAAATATATCCAGCAAGAACGCTGATGCAGAGTGGTGAATATGACTGAGCATTATCTACGAAATTATGTTTGGGAAAAGGGCACCATCTTTGCTATTCGGCAGTTTGATACTCTTGAAGTGTAGAAAAACGGTTATATGCATGATTTTCCCCTTTCGTTGTTGAAAAGTTTGGTGGTGCAGTATTAATTCTCAATTTTTGAAAGGCTTCATAATAGCGAACTGAGTTCGAGTGGCTAGCATAATATAACCTAATGCATCTGCATCATCTGCTGGAGCAGAGATCATATCTGTTATTTCAGACCCGTAACTGAGAACTGTGGGTGAAGAATTGTTGGGAGCGACAAATATTATGGGTGGAACAATGAAACTATATTAAGGGACTCCCTTTTCCAACAGTCGAAGTATAATTTCGAAAGTATGTTTAAAAGAAACTATATAAACGTGTTGCGATTATTCGATCGAATCTCAACGCACTGCTCTTGAGAAAGATAATTCATGTTGAGTGGTTGCGCGGTACTTGCTATGACCTGTAGGGTTTTTTCTTCTCCTGTTGTTTAGATAGTGCACACACTCTTGGACCATCTAACGGTCTGTGTGTCCAACGCCCCCTGCTGAGATCGCGGGACGCAAGAATTCCGCTGCTGTTATGTAAACTGCTGAAGAAGTTAAGACATCATCAGTAGTAGGAACCGCTTTATGAAGGAGAGGGATGGATAGCTGTATCCGTGGTCGTAAAGGTAGCCACCACTCCCGCTAGTTCATAACGCCATTGGAATTGGTTTTAATATCGAGCCAGGTTGCGCAAGCTCATTTAAGGCTAATGAGTAATCGTCACTGCCGTTGTAAGTAATCAAAACGGTACCAGTGAACATCCATAAAGAATAAGAGAAAAGGAAATACTTATACAGGAAGAAGTTTGTGATCTAGACTCATATGTAGGGGGGCCTATGTTTAAGGTCCATCTCAGCGCAACAAAGATATATCTAGAATCAGGATCTTAGACTTTGACGTAGCGGACTGAAGATCTAAGCCTCTGCCAGTATATTGTAGATATTAAACAACCGGAGGGGTAGGCTTTAAAAAGTCAGCTAAGCAGGTCTTAAGATAAAATCTCAACTACGAGCCAAATATTGATAGATCAACAGACAGGTGAAATCGATAGACAAAATGAACGTGCTACCACACATGAAGTCTAATTCTAGAAAGACTGAAATAGTTGTGCTGCATAGACTTACTGAATGAGAATTCCTATGCGATTCTTTCACCTTCTATATATTATTATATATATACCCTAGTATCACAATATTATATTAAAATAGTATATGTTAATAATATATAAATAGTAATTATATTATATATATATATAAAATATATCAAATATATATAAATATATAATATATTAGTACTATATATATATATATATTACCTTTAACGTGCTTTTATCCCCTAAAATACTAGCAGCGAGAGCAAGAGTAGAACACGAGGACACAGAAATGAACTTTAAGTCCGGACTAATCCCCAAACCTCATCCCTACCCAGAGCGTGTTCGCATCGAGTTTTAATCTTCCCCTATTTATATAAACACTACACACTGCTACGCACGCGAGACTCTAAACCACATCCTCACTTGATCGAAGGCCGGCGACTCAACCTCCGCCGCCACCGATAGCTTATATAGTATATATATAATAGCACAATAATATAATATATATATCTATCATATATGTATATATATATATATATATTATATATATACTAATATATATTTTAATTAGTATATAATATATATAATAATTATATATATATATATATTATATATAATATTATATATAAATCTTTCTTTGAACTATACCCTCCATTAAACGATCTGTCAACACAAACTTTTCATATCTAGTCAGTTACAATCCACCGCCAGTCACCAGTAATTCCATATACCTGCTAAATTGCCTTTCTTCAACTTTTTACTTCCCCTGATTATTATCATCCATACACCTATTTCATCTTACACTATCCAAACCTTGCGTATCAACTTTAGTCTCCTTTTTTCCTCTTATGTATTTAGAATACAGCTTTCGTTTGAAACCTCATCGCTGCTTTTAGCACATTCAACTCATCCTCTTTTTTTACTTTAACCGCTTGCATTGCCTCCTTCACTCAACCACTCCTACTACATTCTATACTTCCTCTTTATCACATCCACATACCTCTCTTGCATACAAACAAAGCTTCCTTCATTTGCTTCAGATTTGTTCAGTTTCATCCTCTTTCATATTGAGCTATGTATTGGGGCATATCAGATACTTTTTTCTATAACCTAATTCACTAGCTGTTTGACTCTTTATATGAAGAATGAGTCCATATCTAGTGCGTCTAAATTCATCCACTAACTTAAATCTTACATAAAGCAACATAATATCTGATATTCCCATCCCCAAACCCAACCCCATTCACTATTTAACATCCATCACATACTTCAACATCTTATTCTTCACATAACACAAAACAAATAACTATATGGCGATAATTATCGCGATAACGTTTCCGAGTTAGCCCGTTATCTTATATCCGATTCAAATCTTTTAACTTGTTACTAAAACTATACTATAACAATAACTATTACTTGCCAAATATTAATTCCTATCACCGATAACCTTCGGCTTCACTACATCACCGAAAAAAGCTTAGTTACTATTTCTATCTACATAGTTCTGTTCACTATAGGTATTATTCCTAATATACAGTAATCACGAATGACAATACTCGCGGAGATCTGAAAGTTAATAAGCCTAATAATAGGAAATTGCAAGCTTTGTCATCATAATTTTACCAAATATTGCTGCTTTCTTTTTCATTGTCTCTGGGATCAACGTGCTACTAATGACACTATGTTAAACGTAATTGGTCTCTAAGGACTGCAAATGTCAGAACAAGCAGTGACCAGTCTGTTCCTTTGGTTGATCCCCAAAAATCTTTCTACCACCACTCCATTAAACTTGGTTTTAATGAGGGGGAATAATTTTTGTTATTTAAGGGGAGGATTCAATATTTGAAATTCAGAGGGGTTCAGTTACCTTTCCCAGAAATTTCCGAAAAAAGTGTAGACAGTAAAATTGAGGAAATCCTAGCGGAATTTTTTTGTTGCACCACAATCGAGGGAGGTTTTAAGACATGTGATTTTGAAAAGGTTCTCGGTCCTTTTGAATTGAAAGCGGTGGCTTTCTCAAATGGTTGCTAAAACTTTTTGGAAATCAACAAGGTCTTCTGAATATAAAAGTGGTATTGAGAACCTTTTGATGCTTATAAAGAAAATATGGATTGTCGCATTGTTCTTTTGAATGCATTTCTTCATTCCATCTAAATTTTCCATGATCTTGGATGCAGTAGAGTGACGAGCAAGGAGATACAATTATAGGGACATCTAGAGCTATGGAAACTCGATATTCAAGGATTGACGAAAGCATGATGGCTGACCATTGTTAGATGGATATTCTGAAAATCCAGACCAAAACATTATTAAAGAAAATCACAAATCAATCGCTTTTTTAAGGCTTTTTGGTCTAATAAATTTTAAGCTTTAAGTTTAACCTATATTCTTATATTTTATTAAATTCTATTAATTTTTTGCAATATGAGTGTAAAACGTATAATTAAGTTCATGGAAATAAATTCTTTCGCAAATTTTGATATTTAAAACCTTAGCATTTTCAAAAAACCAAAAAAAATAATTATTTTATTTTTATTTCAAAAAACTTACGCGTGATTGGAAAAACTGAAGCAAGATTCTGGAAATCAGCGTGCATAAAAATGATTTCAGAAAAGGTGTAATTTGAGAAAATTGATGAAAAAAAAGTTAATTTTTTGTCGACCATTGATAATACATTGGGAAAGCAGTTACCCATCAGCCAGCAAGAAGGATCTATTCCTTCTAAATCAAAAGTTTAGCATGGAAATTATTGGACATAGCCTAAGGAAAAGGAAAGAATGGAAAGACATGGAAATTATTTTAATATATATCGATGTATATATTATATACTATATTTTATATAATATATATTATATATATAATATTATATATATATATATATTATTATTATATATATATATATTATTATACTATATATATATATATATTATTATATATATATATAATATATTATTATAATATATATATATATATATATTATTACTTAGTATATATATTTATATATATATATATATTATATATATATATAGAGAAGAGAGAAGAGAGAAGAGATTTTCGGAATCGGAATCGGAATGGTAATCGGGTTATCGGAAATCGGCACTTGATGGTTCGGAAGCGGAATCGCATTCGGCTGGAAATTTGAAATTCACACTAATATATATATAATATTATATATATATATATATATATAATATATATATATATATATAAATATAATTATATAATTATATATATATATATAATATATATATAATATATAATATATAACTATAGAGAGAGGGAGAGCAGAGGAGAGACGAGAGAGAAAGAGAGAGAGAGACGAGAGGTCAGCTTAAAATTTGGAAGGGTCATGCTAAAACAAAGTTTAACCATTTTATGAACGTCAGAAATCCGTTCTTATTAGAGTTCCCAAGGTACCCAAGTCCTTTCTTTCTTTACAACGACGAAATGGATATTTACAGTCCTCTTCCCCTTCTGCAAGAAAATAATTAAAAATATGTAAAAACATATAATATAAAAAAGAATCAAATCTAAGAGCAGAAAAAATTCAATTAATCAATGGTTCTCCATTTAAAACTTTTTAGTTAAGGTTCTCCAGGTATTTTGGTCTTTTCATTCTTTGAATTCATAAAAAATATTTGAAAATTCTCCGAGAGTAATAATAAGAAATTTTAAATGTATAAAATAATAAACTGAACTTCGAGGGGTAGACGAATGATACAAAGACAAATACATAATTAAACAAGAGTCTAGTAACAAAAAAAAAAAAAATCTGAATCTGATTTTGATAAAAATAATAAATTGGTGGCCCAAAGTGCTGTAAGAATATTCTGCCACAGCATTTTACTTATGTGGGTACCATTTACTGGGTATGTATGTATGTATGTATGTATGTATGTATGTGTGTATGTATGTATGTATGTATGTATGTATGTTTGCATGTATGTATGTTTGTATGTATGCATTTACCATTGTGGTTGTGTGTGTCTTATTATGTAAGCAAATGGTCATTTTATTGATATGTGAGCGAATATTTAGCTCTATTAACGTTTTAAATATATACATTCCTTAACCATATGATGTGTAATTCTCAGCAGAATTCTTAAGCTCAAATTCATTTAAATTTCCAAAGAAGAAATACTCTAAGACTCTGGTTGTATAAATGAGTTAATTGCTTTTAGATATTCTTAATTATAATTCAGTGAGTTATCCTAGATGACTCTCTCTCTCCTAAATCTTCTAAATGACAAATAAAACGTCTTCAATATTCAAGTGTTCCTTGTTTGTTTATTACAAGAGCGAATATGTGAGTTAACTGCCACTGAGGCGGAGATGACTCGAGAGAGTTCAGACTGAGAACGCGAATTAGGAGTAGAGAGTAGATGGCACCGAGGGAACCTTGACGCCAGGTGACAGGAAACATCGATTGACCACTGTGGTATCTAGAGAGATAGAAATACATCTATAATGCGTCACGTGACTACGCAGCATGAACATTTGGTTTTGATGAAAACAAAAATCTCGAAAGGACAGGCATAGAGATACTATGTATGAGCGGAATATAGGTTCACGCTAATATTAATGATGATTACAACGTTCTTCTCTCGCGCTCTTAGAAGTGTTATCTCTCGAGTAGAAATGATGTCGAGATTTCTTAGAAGTGGACTCATTATTTTATATTATCTCGTTCCATATAACATTTTGCTGTTCTCTCCTTATAGCACTATTAATGTTACGCAACATTAAGATGATATCTGTGATAGATATTAGACTTGATAGCTCTGAAATTGTCCTTTTACATAATGTATCAATAAGTAATGTTTAGTACAAGTTTAACATTTATTACTTGTGTAGGGTATATATACGTGGAAGCTGAGATAAACACCTTCACTTGATCAGATTCATATTTATATAGTCTAATCGAGTTAAGATTCATATTAAATACTCTGCATATCGAGATGTCGTTAGGTATTATTTAATGTAGTATAAGTTGGCCAACTTACTTACCTCAATTTACTTGACACTTAGATGAATAGAGATTTCTCGGGAACATTCAGTAATTCATAACAGGCAAGGATATATGAAAAACGTCAGAGAGGAAAGAAGAAATTTGGTTTATAACCGTGAACGCTTCCACAAATCTAAAGTTCATCGTCAAGACAGTTAACAAGATATCAAGATTGAGGTATGATTTATCAATTTAATTGATAGATATGTCGAGGTGATACAAAATATTGTGAGAAGAAGAATCTGAATAGGAGGGAATATTCTAGTCGCAAGACGATTTAATTGCTGACTCTAGGAAAATGTGAATCTGTGTTACGAGAGAGAAGTATACAAAACTGCAAATAGTAGGATGACTCTCGTAGAAGAATCTAAAAAGAAACAATGTGTTGAGTCTATAAGTGTACGAGTTAAAATATAGGTTTAGAGTGCCATTGGAATAACATACGTTTATCTCATTACATAGATGGATTCATGTGAAATGTGTATAAAACGAAAGAATCTAGTGATGTGCAAAATCTAAAGACTAATGTCTCTTTATGTAATTCAAATTGAATCGATCATTTAGGATATTTTTCGTCCTAATCCGTGTATAACTATTCCAAATTAAGTCTCGAGGAGATATATTAATAGTGTATTATTTCTTATGTAAACAAACATTATTATCTTTGTTTCATTCTTTTCATGTTAATATTTTTGATTTGTATGTTTTCTATAAATATTTTAACAGAAAAATTATAATCTTAAACCTTATGATCGCAAATAGTGTCTAATGGTCTTAAATAATATATAAAAGAAACAACATTTGTCTGGAATAGCTTCAGTTAATTACCAATATAGGATTTACTTGGAACTTCAAATAAGTACTAAAATTATCTAAACTGTTTTGAGAGTATATTTTATTTTTACACTAGATGGCCATATATTTTATAAATATTATAAAAGGTCTGTTAACGATCACTTCGCATATTATTGGGAATATGACGTTTACCAATTGAGGTTTACAATTATATCCAATTTTCGGTAAATGAAACACCGAAACACTGAATGAGATCTTTATTATAACTATTATTAGATTGAAAACTGTCTTTCACTTTTAATTAATAATTCTATTTGACTTTCATATCTTTGTTAGGTATAGGGCTTGGCATTTAATATTCTAGTTATTTGATTGGGTAATTTAGCTGCTCGCTTTAATATAACTCAAAGTCAGAACCCTATCTTGGAATTTATTCATCAACATTAAGGTGTACCCCTTAAAAGTTTGATGTTTTAAAAATCAGACACCATATATTATTGTTTGAATTCTATTTTATATTCTTATTCAGCTCTCCTATATATAAGTATATGTAACGCTCTTTTGATAATTCATAGATTCAATATAAAATCCGATATTACATCCACACTCTCTCCTGATACAAAGATATTTTTGATCGTACACTACTGAATATTACTTGGACAACGAAATGACCAGGTGGATATGCAAAAACCGATTTTGCTAATATTTTTTGGTTATATTCCATTCATATGTGCTTACATCACAATTTACATCTCTAATGTGGAAAATCCCTTCTCATAGTATAATTGTTTACAGTTTGACGGGTGTAATAGTTTTGTACTATAAGTCAATAAATACAATAAAAAGACATAAAATAACAACATGATAATTAATAACATATACACTAAATATAATATAGATAGCAATCCAACCAGATATATAAATAAAAAATAAATAATAAGTTAAGGATTGAATTTAAAGGTTTATACAGAAGGTAGATATATTCTTATATACGTATATACTTATATACTTATATACAAACAATTTTGTGAGGTTATATTATTATGACAGTAATTAAGTCTCGTTAGAACGTCTATTGCGTTTTGCACGTCGTCAAAATGCGTCCGTACTGTCTTGTTTTTATACATAGACATGATTCCTTTCCGTTTTAATTTTGGTAATATCTCTTTTATCTAAGAATATAATCTCTTCTCTTCTTTTATCTGCTTCATCATTATTTGATATGAAGAGTAAAAGTGACTGTTTAAAGTTATTTTTAGTTGCTTTATAGTTCATTATTTTCAAATTCATAAACTAACTTACCAGTGTTTGTCCACCAATTGTAAGGGTAAATTATCATTGTCTATTCCTCTTGTAGTACAAATAGTAGGCAAACTAAATATTTTGTATTATAATTTTATATCATATTATAATTTATAAATTTCGGTATAGTAATGACTCATTTATCTTTATATGTAATAAATAATTAACATTCAGTTACTAAGAAGTAATTAGGACTTTCTTTTTTCCTCTCTATACTTATTCTTTTGTATAACGATTTTTGGATATTGACCATACATAAATTTTATCTTTAATATAATATTCCAAGGTGATCCATAATTATAAATAGAAGTAGAATAATAGTAAACCTTCAGCTTCTACATTTTTCCTCACACTACGTATAAATCATATCAGTAGCAGATAAGTTGTTACAGGGAGCTAAATTATTCGATGCATTTCTTTCCCATGCTACTTCATATACGACACATATATTTTTTACATGTAATTCAATCTTGAATTCTTTCGAATAATGATACATCGCAGATCTAAGAAAGTAGTTGTTACACACAAAGATTTATCACAGAAACTTAGTAATCTCATTATTTTTTCTACTGAATTTCTTAAGCTCTTCAACGAGGTAATTATTCCACTGAAGCCTTTTGCTTTTAAAATATCTTATATTTATAAAAAATAGATTTAACCACGTTAATCAAGGGATCACTTGGGCGACTGTTACATCACGTTTAAAGCTTGTTTTAGTTAGATGTTTCAAAAATATAGTCATTAAAGTAATAATATGAAGTATAAAATATTAGCAGATATACTGATAAATATCAGTCAACATTATCTAGATTGCATATTCAAGTAGCAGCGATTAATGTATATAAGGGAATACTTTTTGTTCAAACAATCTTTTAAGGCTATCATTCTAATAGATTCTAGTTTCCTGACATTGTAGAATAATACTTGAATAATTTAATACTGGTTTGATACATTCACTGCATAACTGCCTATAAGTATTTTAAGCTTTTTTTGCAGTGCCTATATTTGTACTGTAATTGGTAGAATAATGATTGAGATATGCTTACCGCATGTAATAAAATAATCTTTTAAGAGAATTCGAAAAAATATTGTAATAATTCATAGTGAATGTCAATAGTATGCAACATCTGAATTATTAACATTAGTAATTTCATATCAAGCCAACTTCTCCCTTTAATACTCATACTTATCTCAATTGTTTAATGGGTCATAACAAGATAAATCATACATATAATATGTAATATCATATTGATTATGCATTTCTTAGAAATCTCCTACATATAGAAAATATTGATTTCAATAGATTTAGACCATAGTTGTAATTTCGTTTTCTGGAAGCTAACTTCATTTGACAAGAGTATATTCTCCAGGTATATTGACAAAAATTATATATCTGTTCTCTTTTATTGTGTAGTAATAATTTATTTTCAAGTGAATAAGAGCCTCTCTCTCTTTCGAACCCATTGTTTTTGTATTTAGTGATTTTCATATCTCTGACAATACCTGGATAGTGCCAATTTGTTATGTGAAACACGAACTTCAAGAATCTAGACAATCTTTACAATTACGATTAATTCTGTACTTACCACAGAACACTGATCTTAAATGATTGATTCGGCATTATCGCTCTGGACACACTTGATCCAGTTCTCGGTGTTCAACGTTTGGGTCCGATACAACTCACAAAATTAGTATCGCGCATGGGGTCCATCGAATTAGAGAACAAGGACCACCTGCAACTAGCTCGAAGACTAACTATAACATTATTTCATTCTTGTCATTTCCTCACCTCACAGCATATTGTAACTTTGAAAATACACATTCTACTTATATTATTATTATTAACAAATTTTTGTGAATAGTTATAACCGAGAGTACTTAATTTGGATAAATAATTTTTAGTATATAATGGTCCACACTCTTATAATATTTATCTTTATATGATTTTTGACTAATTATCTTATTACATATATTAACCATAAAGTATAACGCTAAATATATGAAAAAATAAATATATATATAATAATATACTTTATATATATATATTATAATATATTATATATTTAATATAATATAATATTATATAATATATATATATATATATATATATATATTATATTAATATATATATATATTAATTAATATATATTATTTAATATATATATATATAGTATATATATATAAATATATATTTTATCATATCTATTCCTCCTATTCCCTACAGGATTGAGGGCATGTGTGCAGGAGAGTACATAACAATATTATAATAATAGCAGTAAATGGTAAAGAACTCATTAACGCAAGTCGAAAAATAAAGGCCCCTATTTCCGTTTTAATATTATTATATATACTCAACTTCAACCATTCCTTTTTATTGACAACAATTCACACATTTTCTTCGCCTACCCAGCCAGTGATATACGACTCCCAATCAACACTCACACCATTCCAACCTCAGTTTAATACAACCGACTAATCACCAATCCTTTCTCAACATGACCATAAAACTCCATTCTCATAAAAGAGTCTTTTCAATTTTTTCCTTAATTTTTACTCCTTCTTCTAACAACCATTTTAACATATTCCGTAACCATTTACATATCACTTCATACTATTTTATATCTAAATTTATCATTATTAAAAATTCTTGAACTTGTGCATCGCTTTTTCTTCAAAGTCCTTAATTGGTCTTACATTTAACAATATGTCTAAGAAATAACATTATATACATTATAAACACATATATAATACTAAATCATATCATTGATGTGAAACCTTAAGCACACGTAGTCTTTGGATCCTTTCACCACTCCACCAAAGGAATTAATGCACCAGCCACTCCTATTTATCTATCATTACAAAACTTTACCAGTTACAACAATCTACTCAATCATTTCCTCGTTGTCCTTTTCAATCCAACGTATATCCAAATATAATATTTAGGACTCAGAAAACTGTATCCTCAATTTGTTCACCGATATTTAACTAATGTACTTTACATCGTGACTTCTACTCGGGTGTAATTTTTCATGACTGCAGCTGACTAAGTATAGTATTGAAGAGGACGGGTAAGTAGGTATCTTTTTATTCAGACTTTAGCTTCATAATGTTCATATTCTACTACTATTTTCCGATGCATGCCGTGTGTATGCTACGCACCTCATCCTAATCTGGTGGAATAAAGGAGTAGTGCATAATTTGAATTGATGATGATTTGTGATGATTTATTTATAGTAATATTAATATATATATATATATATATATATTAATATATATATAATATTATTATATATTAATATATTATTATATTATATATATATATTATTTAATAATATATATATTATATATATATATATATATATATTAATATATTATATATATAATATATATTTATTATATATTAATAATACTGATATATATATATTCATATATATATATAATATTTATAGTATAATATTAATATATTATATATTAATTATTAATATATAATTTTACCTTGCAATTAAGTAATGTCATATTTAAATTTGTAGAATGGGTTAAACTAAGCTATGAATTCTCAAATCCGTGCAGGGGTTTAACTCTTCTCTCCCTCATTTCATAATTAATTAGATATCTAAAGATTGGAGTTCTTCTAGTCAATTCTTAAAAACCTATTATATATATTAATATATATATAATATATTATTATATTATATATATAAATATAATATATATATTATATAATAACTCACTTGAAATATTTTAATTGTTTTCATTAACCTGACTAATTAATATATTAAGCTTATGAGCAACCTTTAGATCATTACACTGATGATATTAATCAATTAATTTTTAATTCATATAATCATCTGTGATTTATTTTTATATGTTGACTATATGTGGTATGTGTGTAGAAATGAGAGAGAGATATCAGGTTATCTCCCTCTTACCAAACAGTCTTCTAAGAAGAGATAATTTTTATTATAGAGATGAAGATACGAAGATAGAGATAGAGAGAGGATATATATAAGTATATAATAGTAGAGAAATGAAAGAGATAGATAGAGAGAGAGAGAGGAGAGAGTTCAATTAAAATTTGTATTAAAATAGATAAGCAAAAGTTTATTACTGATTAATATCACCTTAATATTTAATTTATGCACAGACACACATATACAACACACACTAACACAACACACAACTATATGTAATTACACAATCAATATAATATATAATATTAATAATATATATAATATATTTAATATTAATATATCCTCTTAGCGGTAGATAATGCAAGGCCAAATATAAATTTATTGCACTATATAGTCTTCATAAAGAAAATGTTACAAACTACTCAAGGTGAGCCAGGTGTCCTCTGAGACTTCACGGAAGTTGAAATTATTGTACATTCTTAAGTGGGAAATAGTAAAAGTAGATATTAGCGTTCCCAAATTGCCACTTGGTAATATAACTATAGTCAGAACTAAGTTAATAACTGCTAAGTTTGGGTTAGAAAGTATCTGAACTCTAGAGTATAATAAAATGGAAACGGTACTACTATTGGAAGATATGCTTGCTCACATATACTCTCTCACATCGTAAAGGATGAAGTATAGAGACGTGATATACTATTACTCCTGATAGTGATTCAGTACTAAGAAGAGCTCAGTATAAATATTCTCAGTATATTTTAATTAAATCAGATACATATATGATAGTGATATAAAGCCAGGTAGTTGGTCAATATTGAGTGGGGCTACTCAACCCGTAAATACACCCACTACTCTTTGAGTTTTTTATTTCAAAATAAATCCTATCTTGAAAATAAATTCACATATATTTGCTATACACTTTGGGTATCTTCTGAGTGAGAATAATTAAATGTAATAAATAGATTTAAAAACATAAAATAGAAAATAATTTATAAATTACTATTTATATTAAGTTTTAATCTTTGATGAGTAATTTTTCAATCTTTTTCTTTTTCCTCATATTCTATTTGAAGAAATAAGGTAATAACAGGTGAGTGAGGAGTTACAGATTAAAAAAAAACAATATAATAAATATAAACAATGAAAACATAATTAGAGTTTTCTAGGAGTAAATTTGAGGGTTATAGAGGTATAATATTAGTATATATCTAGGTTTAGGTTAGGTAGTTTATTTTAGATTAGGTAAAATATTAGAAAACCATATACTAATGTTTACAATATATTTTAAAACTAATTTTATTAACCACGGCTGATAAAAAGATACAAACTAAATATTGAAAAAAAGGTATTGATACTATGACTTAATGTTCTTTACATTTTGCACAATATAAAAAAATAGACCAATATTATAAAATCTCAGTTAACGTTATTAAAAAAGGTTTTAAGGTGTGACCTTATAATAATATAATTTTAATATTACGTTTTCACTAACTCATAATGACCGCTCTATTCACCCTATTACTATTTCATAATAATTATTATTTGATATTACTTTTTATTGATTAGATACCCAAACTAATAGATAAAGAAAAAAAAAATTTATCTCACGAATTTCATTGAAATATTAATAATATTTACGCACCTTAAAATGTTATATATATTTTATAACCTTGTATGAAATACCACAGCAAATTTTAATATAATTATATACAAATTATTAACGTGATTAGTTCGTTAATAAAGTATATCTTTATATATATTATATTACATATATATATATATATATATATTAGTAGATGCTGCAATGTCATTTATTTTACGCATCCGCGGAGCGTAATGTTTTGATTAACAATCGCAGATGCGGATATAGTTAAAATTAATATATAATAATAATAATAAATAATATATATATTGATTAATATAATTTAATATATATATATATATAATTTATATATATTAATATATAATTATATATATATATATATATATATATTATAATAATATATATATATATATATATATATATTAATATAATATTATAACAAATATATAGATATATATATATACGTTAATATAATTAATATATATAATATATTATATATATATATAGATATAATTAATAATATATATAATAATTATATATTAATGATATATTATATATTAATATATATATTCGAGATTTAACTCAACTCAAATCATTATATATAATTGTTATTACCAGGAGTGCGGGATGAGAACCCTAACGTTCAAGTGGACCCCAAATCCTCTTTATCTCCTGCTAACCTCGACCTTTATGAATAAGAGTTTATTTACAGGTATAATATATATACTTTTTGCATCTAGGATGATATTCTCACAAATATGGGAAGTATTATGCTTGAGAGAATTCATAAATTATCACTGCCTTTTTTCTGTGCTCTTTTCCTGTCTTTCTCTATTTTTAATTTCCCTTTACTGCCCAGCATTGCTAAATATACTCTCTCACTTGAAAAACTAGTTGGAGGAAGACAGTGCCAGGAATTCTTGCAAGTTTACTTAAGCGTTGATAGTGATATATAATATCAATTGTATTTTAGCTATTAATTTAATACAACTATCATACCCATATGATAGGATCGTCATTTGATATTTATGTTCTAGTACGTTATTTGTCTTTGTATATGATTAGTTTTCAAATCCATTTGACTACTGCATCTTTTGATAATGCGTGATGGATTCTTCGTAATCACTACTTGAGATCTGAGTAAGAATTCTTCCAGTGAAATTTATGTATATGATTTATATTGAGTAGATGTGTTCTCATGTATATATTAATTTTTTCCTTTAATAGTATAATATGATAATAAATAGAATTGTATTCTGGTATGTTAAGTTTTCTTGGCAAGTTTATCTCATATATATATATATATTATATATATTTTATATATAATATATTAAGTAATCTTTTTACATAAGGGTGGATAAAACATTATTGAATACTTATAACTTTATCCAACCAACTGATATTCAGGGCTTATTACTTATATGGAAAATTTGAAACTAATTGATAGTTTTAAATTATTTATAGTGTTATTCTTAACTCTTGGAATATTCACCACTTATTATACTGTACTATTTTTTGGAACAATTGTTAATTGTATTTTACTGTAGAGTATGTTTTCTGTAGTGATTATGTTTATTTTCCTTTGATAATGTAGCTATAATAGGGGGATCATATATAATAATATAGACTGTTCTCGGATGAAGTTTATTTCAACAGCATCACCATACTAATAAGTAACGTTAAACTTATGATTCTTAGATAATTCAGTTTACAAAAAAACTTGCTTATATAACCGGGATCTAAGGATCTAAGTAAATAGTAAAAGTGGGTAGGTCCCGAATTTCCACAAAATCTAACAGTTTTTATCCCTCTAGTTTAAATAATAATCTTCATTCTTTTTAAATCGTCATCTTTTTGCATTTGAAGATGGTTCAAAATCGCTTCCGTAGCGTTGAGATCTATAATATACATAAGAGACCAAAAGCTGTAGACGGCGCTGATTTTTTGGTAGTTTCTTCTCAAATGGTTTCAATAGCTTAATCAGGTGATAATGATGTCAGGTTTCCACATTGGTAAGAATGTAAACTTGGAATACGAACTGGCGACGAAGCAGAATTTCTTTGAGCAATACTTCTTTCCATCATATGAAGTCTTGTACTATTTCAGCGAGTTGGAAAATGTCTTTCGAAACATTAGAGATATTGAATATCAAGCAGTTTTTGAATTGCCTTCAATTTATTTGTTCATTTCTTTTTCAGATCATTCAATATTTATATATAAAATTCTATATAAATCTCGACAATAAAAACATCCGCGCAACATCCGCAGAGGCAACAGCGGATGCGGAGCGGCTGCGGTCTTTTAAAAATGGCCGGAGCTCCGCGGATGCGATGCGGAATGTTACCTGCTCACTAAATATATATATATATTATATATAATATATATATATATATATAATATATATAATATTATATATATATATATATAATATATATAAATATATATATTAATATATTATATATATATATATGAGCCGTCTGTTCCAAAAGTGGACCTGCAAATTCTTCTAGATGTAGGGGAGTAACCAGGCTAAGGCTGTATCATTCTAACAAAGATTCTCAATTTAAACTAAAATGAGACATTGTTGCATAAAAAAAAAACCTTTGAATACTTTTTTGGTCAAGAGTTACTTTTGTACAGTTCAGATTCTAATATACTTTTCATTCTTTTGAGTTTTAATATACTTTTGTTATTATAACCATGTTTTCATTGTCAAATGTCTTGCAGTCATTGAAAAAGTAGGTGAATCCCTTTTTTTCTACATCTGTAAGATCCATACTTTCAAGGTGCTGTATAGAGCACTTGATTCACTAGATAGCCAGAATTGATAAGTGCTTACATATTTCACAGAATTGCACTTTTATCCTTCAGTTATTGTATATAATTCATCCACTAGCAATTTTTACATAATTACTTTGCTGTTTCCTAGACATTCAGAACTTAAAGCCACTTCATTTTCAAGTTTTCCCGATCCAAGAGTCTCTTGGAAATTATTTTTATAATCAAATCTTTGAATAACTTGGCAATTTAAAACAAACAATATATATTAATATGAAATTGGCAGGCTTGTTGCTGCAAAAAAAAGGAAAATGTGAAAAGTGAATAAAAAAAACAATCTTAGTGTTACCAAGGATTTTATACTCGGGTTTAATAATATGTGTTTATATAAAAGTAATACACACATGAGTTTCTAGAATATAGAGCGGTACTAGAGCAACCTACTGCACGGTTCAATATTTTAAAGTGGGTATTTAATTTTCTGCTTTATAGCCTTAGGAAAATAAGAAAGACGATGATTAAAACTGTCTATGATATACGAAATAACTAACAATGTAAGTAGATATTTGGAGAGAATATAAGTAAGAGAATACTGATGAGTTATAGTAAAGCTCTTA
This sequence comes from Trachelipus rathkii, assembly GCA_015478945.1. Taxonomy (NCBI): domain Eukaryota; kingdom Metazoa; phylum Arthropoda; class Malacostraca; order Isopoda; family Trachelipodidae; genus Trachelipus; species Trachelipus rathkii. Next base: position 9,735 of record JABUQX010075154.1, on the reverse strand, counting down.
AAATTAGATTGATTCTCTCATCAGAACAATTTAATAACTTCACAATATAAAAAGAAACAGACCTCAATATTATATAGGCAACGCAAGACAACGTGTTATTAGTATTTTCATTGGTATCTTTTCAAATTTCTATTTATATTCTAAAATAATATTTTATAGAAGAGGAGTATGAGTCCGAATAGATATATAGAGTGAAGTTTTGGAACAGGTAATCTAAGACGTTCTGAACATTTAACCAACACACTAGAATGAGGTGTTATTCTAGCTTACAAGATTACTAAGAATATTACTCACGAACACAATTAATTGATGATAGGAGGATAAAGATAGGCATATAAACGTTACATTCTTTATTTTTTTATCTTCCTGCTGGCAAAATATACTGGAAGAGCATTGGATACGTGCTACTGTATTTAGGGTTGTATTATTTTTGCATGTCTGTAGTAGCAATATGCTCTATACACGGACATGATTATAAATTTTTAGTCCAAGGAACTGAAGATTATTTATGTGAACAGATAACCTATTGTCGATGAGTGAAAACTAATCCAATATTTACACTTTTTCTTTATTCATAGTTGTACTATCTGTCAAAGTCACATAGAACAAGCTTTACATGAAACATGATCGTTATCACTGGACGCTTATAAAAAAGTGTTTGAGATAATATAGAGCGTATTTTCTATATTGATTGATTTTATAGAAGAAACATATGTGTTTGAGTGGACAATATACTAATAGATATACCACATTATCAAATATATGTTTTGGAATATTCAGACACATTGAATGAGTAAATATGATTGTTAACAACAAAGTTTGAAGTAAATTATGATTAGATCTCTTGTTAAAGTAGAAAAGACTTTTTACCATTGTTATGTACTTAAATCATCACATAAAAGACAAGTAGAGCAATAGCCTAAATGCCAATAATAGAGATTCCCTCACAGATCCCGAAATCTCTCAAAATAAAGAAAATTATCGCTACGCAAATTAGTAATTTAAGCGAACGCTTATATGAAATCTCTTATTCGAAAAGAGACGAAAGTGAGATTTGGCACGTACAATGTTATTCATTCCGTCTCTATGTGCGAAGAGAAAGAATATATAAAAAAATGTTTCCCGACATTCCCTCCATTCTATCTCAGCGCCTGCTGTGGTTTTCACGATCTAGAACATAACATAATCAAAGTGTTGAAAAGGCCCTAGGAATTCGCAGACCAGCACGCAATCTTCGATATTATTGTCAGAAGGCATAAGCACATGTTGAGTAAAAATTGAGGAAAATGAAGATAATATAGAAAGGCGATTGAAGTAAAGGTGACGGAACATAGAGTAAATCACAAGTTGATGGAGATTAGTAAAAAATAGGAGCAATGTGAGGAACAAAAAACACCTGATGGAGAAAGACCTTGTACGACAATCATGAGGTTCATGAGTGAATATCGTACAAGTTTCTATTGGAGTCTATGTGACATGAGTAATCAGCATCATAATCCAGTATAACTGAAACGTTGCCTACTTAGTACGGCGTATCGGGACACACTAAAAGTGTAATAAAAATATCTTTACGTTCATTAACTGCCAATCACTTGCTATATAAATGGTTTCATCATTATACTATGGCTGTATATAGACAGTCCTTGAATTATGATTGTAAATCTCAGAAAATCAATGTGAGTAAGGCCAAACAAAAGGGCATTAAGCCTAGAAGTTTTACTTCTGTATTGTTAAAAAAGAATAGATCGAGGTTAACAAATTCTGATCTCTGTAATATGGGAGAGATTATGAAAACCATTAAGGAGATATTGAGCATTTTCAATTGATATACTCTTTTACAATTTGCTGAATGCTATCATATTACGATTTAGTAGAATACCAACCTGACAAATTGACCACATTCCTTGTACTCGTTATGTATTTTTCCAGTTTTGGCGTCTTATTCTCATACATAGAAATTTTTATTATATCAAGCGTAGACTAACGAGATTACAGAGATAAAAATGATAAACGAATACAATAATGTAAATAACTGATATGCTTAATTAATGATCGTCAAGATAACATTTGTATGAGCAAAACCTGTAGAGTGTCTCCACATATTTTGTTATCAGTGTGCTCATCACTTTCATTGAAAAAGACTGCCAATAATTGGCGCCTCTCAATGAGAGGAAAATTAGCAGTGCGCGACACCCAAAAAGTTGTCATTCCTCGATGTGCTGGTAGGATTCAAATTTTGTACCTATACTTTATAGCACCGTATAGATAATAGGATTATGCACACTAACATACTTTCTTCGATTACATCTCTCCCCCACACTTCCTTACGTAGCGCGATCCCACAAAGGAGTCATATATAGTGAGCAGTTACTGTAAAGCTGTCAAACCAGGTTATAGTTATAATATGATATATATACGGTTGATATATAGAGTAAAAAAAAGAGAAAGGAACTGGAAAAAGAAAGAGAGATAAATCACAGTTGAAATCATGTCCATAGACTCAGGAGATGGAACGTGAGGAGATGAAATAGCTGAAATTTTTTTATTGAGGGGTAAGATGAGGCCATAAAATTTTTTTTTATTAGTGTAAAAGAGCGAGTAAAAATAGCAAATAAAAAAAATAATTACTATTAAATTACATGCGTGATTCAAGGTATAGCCGTAATCATAATAAACATAATTATCCCTAGTACTTCGTACAGCCTCTATATATATATGTCGAAAGGAGCAAATTCTCAATAGTCAATGGTAGAATAACCTCGAACCGTTAATAGGTTCGCAGAGTATTACCATAAGAATATCAGAAGAGCAGATGTTCTTTTCAATATCCTAGCAGTTCGTCATTCCTCGTGAATTTGATTGAAGGAGGTCATGACAGGATATTGGGTGTTAAAAAGTTCATAATGCGAGTAGTTGACTCGATATATATATAATATATCAACGAACATTAATACTTGCAAGAATTGTATAGTTGAAGAGAGATTTATACATAATATCAAACTGAGTTGAGATACTTATTGCTCTCCAATATGTAATTCCTGAAGGCCAACTTCTTTAATAACTTTACCTATCGTCTCAGCGACTCGCACCACAGAATAAAATTCGTTGAAATTGCAAAGGGCTATTGACGACGATGACAGTCATAGATAAAAGAATTGAACAAGATATCTACCCCATCCATGAACATATATTATAAAAAAAAGTATAAAGTCGTAAGAGCGTGTATCTACTCACACGACGAGACGAAGTAAGTATACGTCACATATGTTAGACTCATGTATATTAAGATAAATTTTTAATATAAATCTATTGTAATATTTGTATATTAAATACATATCTCACGGATAAAGTAAAAGGATTAAAAAACCAACATATGAATTAGTAGTGAATTGCAAGGCAAAGTCCCAATAAACTTTAGACTTTGTTCTAATTTTGGAGTTGAAAATTTGTGCTCTCATGATTTGCCATCGCGGTGCAACTCGGTATCACAGTTTTGAGATCCACAGGTGGAATACAGTCAGAACCATCCACTTTCTTAGTTTAAGTCACAAAAAGAGCAAAAAGTCAAATCTTCATTAACAAATTACAATAAAAGCATATAAGTTGAAAGAAAGAACAAGAATGCTCTCCGAATTCCTTTCACGTAGTAAACGTGCAAATTAAAGCAACGGTATGAGCGAAGAGTTTTCAGCGATTCTTAGCAGAAAAGCAAAAGAGCTAGATGCGCGTGAAATAAACAATCAACAAAATATGGGAGATTATTAGCGAGTGAAGAATCACAAGCTGGATAATTAATATACATCCTCCCCTTGTGCTTAGATTGAGCGGAATTAATTAGCTTCTAATGAGCAAACACGCAACAAAGACATTTAAGGCTAATCATACATCAGAAGATATTAAATGCTTAAAATATAAAAATGAATTACCGTACTATGAATTTGGCTGTAGATTTATTTCAAAAATTAATATGTATTGTTAAAACATGCTAAAACGTAAAGCTTTAATCATTGAATGTTCTTTTCAGTATCTCAGTAACATGCACTTAGGTTAAGTATGAACTCTTCATTTTTTCATTTTGTTCTGTAGAACATAATATAGTAATCAATCATCGTTGAATTATTTGTTGGGTATAATGCACTTTTTATTTTACGGAATCTCTGCTGATCATTGATGAAGCCACTAAGCAAAACTTCGAAACCTTGAAATCTGGCCAAAAGTTATGCACAACATGCTTGAAAAACTTCTGAAGTAGAAAAGGGTTGTGAAGATCAGTCCGCCTAGAATGAAGAATTTTAAAGCCAGGAACTGTCATTGCATTCCTTTAATAACATTGTTAAAACATTGGATTGTAGCCCACTCAAACATGTTAATGTTCGAGACAGAGTTGGTTATGCCAAAAGAAAACTTTATCAGATACATTTTGCGTTGACAGCAAAATGTGTATGTGCCTTTAATGTGTCATTTGCTTCCTTTGAATCTTCAGAAAAGAACATTGAATGCTGTCAAGGTTGTAAGGATTTGGAAATCCTAATGACACATTTAGCGGAGAAGATCAGAGGTGCCCCAAATAGTCGTGAGAAAATAAAGCTTCTTTCTTTAGTAACTGAGAGTTGGTCTCAATAGAAGATTGCAGAGAAATTTGGTGTCAGCATTTACCTTGTAAAGCGTGCCATTAAACTAAAGAAAAATAATGGCATACTAGCTGATGTATCACCTAAGAAGAGTCGGACTCTGTCAGAGAACATTGTGCAGAGGGTAATTGCTCATTATCAGGATGATGAATTCACAAGAATGTGTTCTGGTAAGAAAGACCGTTTCGCTGTGAAGACTGATGCTGGCAAGATTTATAAGCAAAGACGCTTTATCCTGAATAATTTGAAATAGCTATATCTAGAGTACACTAAAAGGTATCCAGATGACAAGGTGGGATTCTCCAAGTTTTGTATGCTACGTCTCACTTGGTGCAAGGCAGTAACTTCCTTTGGTATGCACTCAGTATGTGTTTGCCAGATACACCAGAATGTCATACTCATGACAGCAGCTTTTCCTGGGACTGAAACATACAAGGACATACTTAAAAAAATGGTGTGTATCACTGATAACAGAGACTGCATGTTGCATCTCTATGATGACTGACCAGGGAAGGATGTTTTAGAGACAAATCTCACAAATTTGCTTGAAAAATCAAATGACTGTGATTTGAATGATGAATTATTGTTTAAACAGTAGGGTCAAACAGATGGAGCTGAAATAGTTAAGGTTACCATATCTACTCAGAAATTCATAGATAAAGCCCGTGACTTTTTTGATAATCTCCGAGAGCACCACTTCATTACCAAAGCTCAAGCAAAATATCTCAGTGATCTGAAGAAAAGTTTGTCAGCAGGTGAAGTGCTCGTCCTTCTCGTCTTTGCTGAGAACTTCAACTTTGTCATATAAGTTGTACGAAGGGTTTTCACTGGAACAATGCCCAAGCCACCCTTCACCCATTTGTAGTTTATTTCAAGGATGAAAGTGAACTAAGATCATTGAGCCTATGTGTCATCTCAGATTGCCTGAGGCACGACATCTTTGCTATTCATTCCTTCATCTCAGAGATGTTAGATTTTGTAAAAAAGAAACTTCCAACTGTATCAAGGGTGATGTATTTCAGTGATGGGACAGAAGGTCAATACAAAGACTGCAAAAGTTTCTCAAACTTATATCACCACAAACACGACTTTGGTCTTTTGGCAGAGTGGTATTTCTTTGCCGCCAGTCATGGCAAGAGTCCAGGTGAGGGAATTGGGGGAACTGTGAAGAGACTTGTTGCACAGGCAAGCATTCAGGCCACCACATGAGGCCACATGCATTCTCGCTTCAAGTAACATGTTTCAATGGGCTTCTCAGCATATCACAGGGATTTTATTATTTTATGTTTCAAATTAGAATATTTCACAAAATGCATAAAGCTTCAATGTGGTTGAACGATTTGATCTGGCAAAAACTTTTAAAGGAACTCGTTCCAACCATTGCTTCAACCTTTCTGACAATGGAGAGCTGCTGATGAAGCGAATTTCTACCTTGGAAGTATGTTGCATGTCTCTATAATAGAATATGGTATGTTGGATGTGTCTTAGAGTATTGTGAGGAACAGAAAAATGTTAAAGTGGACTTCATGAAACGTTCAGAGACAATTGGACTTTTCAGCAGGCCCAGTGAAAGTCGTAGAGACAATTGTTGGATTCCAGTTCAGCACGTTCTCTGTTTAATTGGTGCACTAGATCCACTGGGTAAGAGAACTCGCTTTTACAAACTTTCTACCATTGATAAGAAAAAATTGAATATAATTTCTTAAAGTACTGATTTTTGAAAGGACTAACTGAATATACTGACTGAATGTTACCTAAAACATTACCCTTTGACATACTATATAAAGTTGTAGGGTATTTCATGTATATGAACTTTAAAAATGTTCTCCAACGCAAAATATTTTCTTTTTACCTTACAAAATTGTTAGCGTCCTGATAAAAACTTGTAAGTAGTAAACTCGACACTTTTATATTAATATAACTTATTTAAATTTAATAAACTGCATTCTCAGAAAGATTTTTCAATCTACTAATTAAAAAAAATTTCTGAAAATATGACAGTTTAATCAAAATATATTCAATATTTACTGAAAATAAAGATTTACTGTTGAATTAAAAATATATGCAAGGAATTTGTTTGAAAATGCTCGCTCACAGTGCTTTCATACGTGATTATGATAGGTATTCATACCACCATAAGAACCTGACAGCTGCTGATAGAAAATACTTGAAAAAACAGTTTATTTCACTCAAATGTTCTAACTGAAAAAAAAAAACAAAAAAAAACAAAAAAAAAGCAAAAAAAATTAAAAAAAATAAAAAAAAAAAAAAACATTTAAAATATAATGAAATAAGAAAATTCGCTAAAAAAAAAATCCCACCGGTGCGATCATCAAAATAAATCAGACCTATTATATATATTTTAAAATTTTCTTTTTTACAGTTACATAGAAATAGTTTTCTAAAAAAAATTTATTATATTTTTAATTTAAATACTTCTATTTAATTTTTTTAGTCATTGTTACGTAAAAGTAACATTTCTTTGATATTCGGTTACACAATACATAATATGAATAAAATAATTAAATATTGATGAACCGATTAGTTGAAACGCATTTGATGCATTCTTCATTCCTATACAATAGATAACATATACTAAAAGATAGCATACACAAACAGTTTTTCATATTTTTATTGAAAATATATTAATTTAAATAACTTCAAAGAATTTTTTTTTACCCATTTTTGTAAAATTATAATTTTATAGTTTATTGCAATAGTCAGAAATTACACATGTTAATACAATAGTGTTTTTTTGCTCACTACGCTAGATCCCCCTTAACTCATGACGCGGCATGAGATATCTTAATTTGAAAATAGAAATTTTAGATTGGAATTGAAGTTTTCACCATTCGCAACTATTGCTTTTGTAGTATGCATTATTGTTTTTATGTAGTTATCATATTTTTTATTACGTCTCTTGTTCAGAATAATATTCCTGGTAGGGTTGTTCTGAATAATATTCCTGGTAGGGTACATCATGGTTACAAGATAAATTCTGCTTAGCATTATATTAGAATGTATCTACTGCAAGACAAATACTGTATAGATTAATACAGAAGAATGCATAAATCTTTAATTCCGAACGCATTTTTAACTATTGAAAAATGCAAAATTTGTATACAAGTAATTAACAGTAAAAAGACATATAACGCAATCTATTTTTGACAATTTTTATGCATAATAAATTTTCTTATAATTAATTTAAACATTTCAGGAAAGGCGAAGATTATTTGTTTTATTTCAAAGATTTTTTCAGTATATATAGAGAGAGAGAGCGAACTGCTGGAGTTGGAGAATATATCTGGCTGGACCAGGAGCTATTTAAAAGGACAGGATTCCAGCTGGAGCTAAGGAACTTGGAGTCAGATGGTCGTAAGCCTATTACATAGGACATATTAGTCAAGAATGCCTATGGTCCAAGTTCCATAATCGATTTCTCTCTCGTCTCATCTGCTCTCTCTTCTCTTTCTCTCTCTCTCTATCTCTCCTCTATCTCTCATTTTCTCTCTCTCTCTCTCTGCCTTCCTCTCTCTTCTCTCTCTCTCTCTCTCTCTCTCTGTGCTCCTTCTCTCTCTCTCTCTCTCTCTCTCTCTCTCTCTCTGCTCTCTCCTCTTCTTCTCTCTCTCTACTCTCTCTCTCTTCTCTCTCTCTCTCTTCTCTCTCTCTCTCCCTCCTTCTCTCTCTCTCTCTCTCTGCTCTCTCTTCTCTCTCTCCTTCTCTCTCTCTCTCTCTCATCGTCCAACTCACTCTCTCCTCTCTCTCTTCTCTCTCTCCATCCTCTCTCTCTCTCTCCATCTCTCTCTCTCTCCTCTCGCTCTCTCTCTCTCTCTTTCTCTCTCTCTCTCTTCTATCTCATCTCTTCTATTCTACTCTCCTCTCTCCTCTCTCCTCTCTTCTCTCTCTACTCTCTCTCTCCGCTCTCTCTCTCTCTCTTCTCTTCCTCTCCCTCTCTCCTCTCTCTCTCCTCTCTCTCTCTCTTCTCCTCTCTCTCTCTTCTCTCTTCTCTCTCGCCCCTCTCTCTCTCTCTCTCCTCTCTCTCCTCTCCTCTCTTCTCTCTTCTCTCTCTCTTTCTCTCTCTCCTCTCTCTTCTCTCTCTCTTCCCTCTCTCTCTCTCTCTCTCTCCTCTCGTGCTACTCTCCTCTCTCTCCTCACTCTACTACAATATAAATTTTGGTCGTTATTTACGTGGACAAATATTATGTCATATTTTATTATTTACCTATATATAATTTAATATATTATATATTATATATATAATTATATATAATATATATATGGTGTATATATGTTTAAAATTATATAATAGTAATACCTATAATATAATTTACTATAAATATATATATATATATAGTATACTATATCTTTGAACCCTCTTTGCCGTTCTAACTGTCTTTCGGATGTTTTACAGTATTCAAACTGGGAATACTGTTTCTATTTTGCCAGAGTGAGTGAGACGCCTTGCATATCTAAAGATAGTAAACAAGTTATACAGTCGCTAAAAATATATTTAGTCCATTCTCTCAATACTAGTTTAACAATGTTTTTTTTGTGTCTTTTAAAGGCTAATTAGCAAACAATTTCAGTCTCATAAAAATTTTGCAATTTAGAATCTAACTTTATTTTTATAAGTTATGATATTTAGTAAATGGTTAAAAAAAATTATTAGAAATCATTTACTATCATTTGTTAAATATAGTAATATCATTTTTTTAACAATGGAGTTATCTCCTTCACAGTTTCAGATACTGACTACCTCTCTTCATCTGCATTATTTTCAATTTGACCATGATAAGAGAACAACACACCCATCAATAAAAATGAGAAAGAATTTTATTAGATCCTTGTTCCGTCTTTACCAGAAAATTATTTTAAATATTTTAATTTTGAGTACCCAAATGATTTAGATCTCACAATTTTTTATCAAAGCATAGGAACTCATGACCGTTAAATTAATTTTGAGAATAGCAATACGGTATATGTTTTTAATTTTTATTCCGATTTATTTGATAATACTGGCCTTGAAATATGGTAGTTCATAACATTCATTGGACAAGGTTGGAAACAAACTGACCGAAGAATGCTCATCTCTGGATGCATATCT
>JABUQX010075153.1:12500-15000 GCA_015478945.1 Trachelipus rathkii | reverse complement strand
AAGATTATGCATTTGAAAGAAAGTTAGTAAATTTCAGTCAATGGTTTTAATATATCTATAAGTTGAAATTATCTCCTTAACACTTCCTCTCACTCTTGAGAAGGACATAAAAAGTATGGAACACTTTTCAATAATGTTACCACCACTATTTAAATTGAAAGTATAAAATAAAATAATAGAGGCTTTCGCAGGCTCACACACCTGCCGTAAACCTTACAGGTGAATGTAAACTTATGCCCTAAAGCGAGGCAGATTAAAGTATGCATAAAGTACAGTTGAATGAGAATTCCGCAAAGAATATATTTATATTTACTATGATATATATATATATATATATACTATACTATAATTATACTATTATATATATATATATACTATATATATATTATTTTAATATAAAATATAATATATAATATATTATATATATATATATGAATATATACTATATATATATTTGAAAAAATGTGAAGTTTACAAATTTCAGTACAAAACTTGTGTGATGAAATCACATCCCTCTTACTGCGAAGAATCCTAGCTGGTAACTCCCTAGCAATACCTATTGAAAAGAAATAGAAAGTCAACGTCGCATTGCAGAGATAAAGTGTCAACGGAGTTAAAAAGAATAAAAAGGCTTAAAAGTTTTTAGCTTTGAACTCGGTCTTATCATAAAACACAGATGGAGCTGGAGTCTCAGGTGTGAGAGCACTACTTCATAACTGGTGGATTAGATCTTTGTATAGTTTAAAGTATTGAAAGTACGAAAAAATTCTCTGACTGAACACAGATCCTAGTTTTCTGAAACAACCCTACCAACCATTGTGATGCGAGATTTCTAATACAATAGAATATAGAGTTGTTTTTTAAATTGTTGATAAGGAAGCCCATAGAACTGTAATAAATATAGGAAGCTTGAGGGACGTTTTGAGAAAGATTTACAGAAGTTGAGCTATTGAATTTAAGCGTTGAATTTCGCAAGGTTGAAATTACCTCACAGGGTAAACTTATTGATCAACGAGAATAGAATCGGAAAGTTGAAATATAGAGATAACTCAGAATGTAAATTGAGCAAATTTGAAATGAGTAGAAGAAATGAGTGTCTTGTCTTTGACACAGAAATGGATAGAGTTAAAAGAAAAAGGAAGGGAGCTGAGAAATCAGAGCAGAATGCCATACCTTGTCAAAAGCCTTGGATATGTCAAGCACTACTTTTCAAGGCTCCCTAAGGACAACAATGCTAATGCAAGAAGACCGTTAATATGTAACATAGAATTGTATATAATCACCTGACGTCCAGGGTATAAACTATTCTGGCGCATAGATTTGAAGAGAAGATCTTAGACAACATAATGTTTAAGCAATAAGGTGAAAGCTAGAAAATTCAGATCCGCTTCCCTTCTTCGGAATCTGCTGGATACAAGCTCCCATCCAACCCTGAAGAAAAGTGTTGGTATTAAGGCCAAGAGAGAAAAGTTGATCGAAGACTGGCACCTGCACAGAATCGTACACCGTAAAAACACGGGGAAGGATGCCACCTTGGCCGTTTACAATCCAAGCCTTCATAGACGTCAGGATCTCGCATACCCATTTATATGTAATTTCAGGTAACGCAATAGGACACCCGAGAGAAGAAATAGAAAGTTCAAAGTCGTTCAAAGTTGAATTAGACGAAAAAAGAAATCCGAAGAAATTAGCCTTTTCAGCATTAATATCAACTCTCCAGCTACATCTAAACTGAAGAAAGGACAGATTTTTCCAGTAGAAAAACCAAGGTGGTCATCGCACTTTCGCTTAGTAAAAAGACGGTTAGTTCGCATAATAATAATATACCTGCAAACAGGTGTTTTTTGTTTAAACCAACTAAAAAATAGAAGAAGGGGGGGGGGGTTCCAGACTTTAACAGTAGTGCAAATGTAAGGTTGAGGGCGATTGAGTTGATGTCTGGATCAGAGAGTTGGGCAAAGAAAGGATAAGATTGTGTGAACGAATTAGGTGTTTGACTGGATAATTAAGAAGAGCAATGGTAAATTAGTAATAGTATAAGGAAAGTGATTTTGCAGTTCGACGACTAGAATGATTGAAGAGAGAGTGGAAGAGTTTTCAAATCGAAATCCCCTAACTACACTTTATTATGGAGAACATATGTGTGGAATCACCCCAAATATGGATGCAATCTCCGTACAAGGGAGAACAACGTCCATATCCAGAGCTAGCAACTGGGATGGTGAGAAATCCAAAAGTGTATCAGAACATCCTACTTCTTTGAAGCTTTCTACAAAGATAATGATAATGTGATCATCCCAAGAAAGATCAGGAGAAAATAATATATTAAGAACAGGAGAAGTTTGGAGTTGTGTTTTCAATAAAGATATTATTGTCGTTGTTATAGATGAAGAAACTGAATTATTAATATAAGTATTTAAAAGAGCCCTATTTTCTTTAACCCAACTAGCTTAGAGGTAAATAACTCCAAGGTCACCCTCCTAGCATTACCTATTTCCTG
>JABUQX010075153.1:2500-7500 GCA_015478945.1 Trachelipus rathkii | reverse complement strand
TCGAAGCGTTACATGAAAGAAAAAGTAACGAGTCCGTTACTCCATTACTGAAAAAACTAGTTCCGTTAGTAACGGAGTAACGGAGTAACGGATCGTGCCCACCTCTGATATTATATGTATATATTTATATATGTAGATATATATATTTATATATATATTAGACAATATATTATATATTATATAATCTATATATATATATATATATATATATATATATATAGCCTACTTCTAGCGGCCCTGATGTTTAGTTCTTTAAGCGCTTTAAAGAATCTTGGCATAAAATCAACCAAATAAATCTTAAATCTGTGATGGAAGTCAAGCGCATTAATGAAATTTTGAAGCCCGAAGCTTGCGATATTCTTCACTTTATAGATCAGGTAATGAAAACACAATTGCCTCGCGATGATTATAAAGAGCTATTAGTTCTTGCCCAACTATTCCTTGGAAGAAGAGGTCCTGAACTTAAGGTTAGAGCTCCAGAATGAATTTACGTTAAGGTCAGAGAGAGAGAGAGAAATAGCGTTTCTGAGTTATGTTTATTTATAGTGAAACTTTATGTTAAAGCCTGGTTTACAACACCCTATGCACATAAAGCTCCAAATCACGATCTTTTGTTCGTTAAAAAGCTAGTTCTTTACAAAAATATAAATCGTAAAATATCTGAGGCCGCACTTTCCAAAATTAAGAATCATATGTGGTATCTAAATCCAGAAATTTCTGCTTTAGTTTTCTTCGACAATGAAATATCAGTTAATGAAAAAAAGAACATGGTGCACGCTTTAAATAACGAAAGGATTTTGGCAGAAGCAAATTGGAAACTAAGCAATAAAGGAATTTGCGCTATTGCAAACATGAAAATGCGTGACTTTATTTCACGACAAACAATTATATTTTTTGAAAGATTCAATCTACCTTCGGGTTTTCTTAAAAAAAGACCCACAAACATGAGAAAAAAATTAACAATACAAAACATTGTTTTCAAATTTGCAAATTCAATTAAAGTAGTAAACGATACGCTGAAAGAGGAATTAATTAATACAAAGAATAAAATAAGTTAACAACATGACGATCAAAGAAAACTAAATTTCTTACAGTTGTCAGTGCGTACCGTAAACGTTTCCCAAATATTAATAAAGGAACTATAGCTACAGATCTCTTTAATTAATTATATATAATCAAAAGATAAACAAATAATATGAAAATCCATAATAATGTCGTCCAAATTTATTTTGTTGCAAATAAATAAAATTTTCCATTCTGAATGATTTTTCTATTTTTGAACCTAAACCAAATTAAATAATATTTGAAATGCACATTTTAATTAATTAAATATAATCAAAAGATAAACAAATAATATGAAATTCCATGATAATGTCAAGTCCACATTTAATTTGTTGCAAATAAATAAGATTTTCCATTCTGGATGATTTTTTTTTATTTTGAACCCACGTGCAGCACTTAACCTTAACCAAATTAAATAATATTTGAAATACCGTGTTTTTCCTTCAATAGAAACTATTTTAAATTCTTAGAAATTAGCACTCAAATATATATATATATATATAATATATATATATATATATTATATATATATATAAATATTATATATATATATATATATATATATATATATATATATATATATATATAGTATATATATATATAATATATATATAATTATATACGGTATATATATATACTATATATAATATATATATATAATATATATATATTTATATATTATATATATATATATATATATATATATATTATAAAATATATGTGTGTGTTAGGGTGTGTTGGTGTGTGTTAGCGGATCACATTTAATACTTGTAATATTCTAAATATCTTTGAAGACACTAAATATCTTGAATAACGAAGGAAAAAAGATAGTAATTTATCTTCCAATGAAGCCATTAACGAAGCAATTGAAGCTAAAATCAATAATTGACTTCGAAAGGGTTTAGAGCCCTTCATTTGATCCTCAATTGACAATCAGTTTAAATAACGTTCTTTCGCTACGCTATTTCCAATCCTTCGACTTCGCCTTCGACCTTTCTACGCGTTTGTTTTAAAACGCAATAAGGAGATGAACGCCCGAAGGAGTAAAAGCTCTCCACGCAAATTTAATGCAAACGGAATCTGAAACGTAAATTTTAACGCTAAATCCAATTCCGCCTTAAAGAGATTTGGTCTCCTCTGCATTGAAAATTTTGGGTTTATGTCACTTACTTAATTTATATCTTCACATTAAACTTTCTAATATTTTTACTTTTCTTTATTTATGCAAGTATTTTTTAATTTTAATGTATTTTGTTTGCCTGCTTATATATATATATATATATATATATATATATATAATATATATTATATAATATATATATATATATATATTATATATATATAATATTTTTTTTTTTATTATATTTTATATATATATATATATATATATATATATATATATATATATATATATATATATATATATATATATATATATAAATAACACTAATTTTATATAATTTTAGTACGTTTGGAAACTTAGAAATGTTTCGACAGTAGTATCCAAAATTTTTCCGACTCCGACTCCGGCTCCGGCTCCGGCTCCATCATTTTAAAATTACACGGCTCCGACTCCGACATCGGTTCTAGCATTTTAAAATTACCCGGCACCGACTCCGGCTCCGGCGCCAGCGTTTTAAAATTGCCTGGCTCCGGCTCCGGCCTCCGGCTCCGGCTCCGGCTCCGGCTCCGGCCCCATATCGTTCTCCATTTACATTTATGAAATCATTAATTCTCTGTTACAAAATTTTTATGGTATGATGAAATTAAATGTTTATTAATTAATGAAATCTTTATTAGCTTAGAATTAAAAACAGAAAATATTTTGTTGTAAACAAGATTTTTAAGAAATACAGAAAAGAATAATTCACTTTCTTCCTAAGTTTAATATAATTCCTCTTTGAACGATGAACTGTCTGTACATTTACGTAAAATAATTTTATTAAAAAGTTTTTTGTAATTTTTTAAAAATGGAAAAATTATATTTCAGTTTCATCTTAAAGCTTAAAATACTTCCTCTTTGAACTATGAGCTGCCTGAACATATGTAATATAATTTTATTAATTAAAAACTTTTTTTATTTAAAAAAATATATATAATTCACTTTCTTCCTAAATTTTAAAATAATTTCTTTTTGAACTGCCTGAATATATGTAATATAAATTTATTCAAAACAATTGTTTCTTAAAAATAAAACTTCTTCAAAAAAAATCCTCCTTTAGCGATGTCCTTAGATCCGATTTTATTATTTTTAAAGCAGAAAATAGGCTCTCAACATTCACTTGACTAAGAGGCAAAGCTGTAATTGTGTAAACCGCATCTTAGAAAACTTTATGATAGCTAGGGATTGCCTCTTTAATTGTTAACTTTGATTCCCGGTCAATTTTTGTTATTTCATCTAATGCCTTATGGAATTCTACTTTGTATTTTTCTAGAGGATTTTTAGGTTGAAGGTCTTTTACTTGTAGATTGTCTTTTTTCAATCGCTTTTCTGCATGCTCCAATTGGTACCATAGTTTGTCAAATCTTACTTCTTCATTTGACAAGATACCACAAGGGAGGATTCCTGAAACTTCTGAGCTATCTGATTCCCAGCCAGATTTCTGTTCGATAGTGTTATTCAATTTAAGTCCTAGTTCACAAAAAGCATTCCTAGCTTTTAATATCAGATCTTCAGTTCTGAGGAAGATTCTGAACTGTGGATCAACAAAGATGGCCGACAAAAATATTTTGTTTTCAGTTAACATTCTTTCTCTTCTTTCCATGGAATTTTTTTGTCATTTGCTAAAATCCTTTCTCTATAAAAAATTTCCTGTCAGTCAAGTCTTCTGATTGAATATATTTTGCTGTAAAGTATGGGTGTTTTAATAATTCTTTGGGGGACCAAGGGATCAACCCTACATTGACGAGATGCCACAGTGAGGGTCCGTCGCAGTCCCGTGAATCCCTGGGGTGGATTTTTCTGACTGCGATGGGATTTCTCTTGAGGGTATAAAGGGGATGGTAAGGCTGGACTTTCTTTTCGACTTGAGTCATATTCTTCTAATACTTTTCTGTTTCCAGTTCATGTGATTCACCTTACCCCCAATCTGGGGAAAGAAGGTGGGTGATGATGATGATGATGATGATATATATATATATATATATATATAATATATAATATATATATATATATATATTTATATATATATTATATATATATAATATGTAATGTATATACAGATAAACATAAATATATAAATATATAAAAATTTATTTTATATATATATATATATATATATATATATATATATATATATATATATATATATATATATATATATATATATATATATATATATATATATATATATATATATTATATAATTATATATATATATATATATAATCCTGTATTCATAAGATACTACCAAATATATGTATATATAATATAATAATAATCCTGCATTCATAAGATACTGCCAAAGGCATGCCATTACTATAGAAACGTGAAAGGTGGATAACTTAAAAGCTTAGCTATTTCGTGATTTATCTCCAATAATTGTGTATGTGAAAAATGTGTTCTGTTTTCTCTATATTAGAACTCTCACTCGTGTTAATTTTGCTCTTGTTCGAATAAAGGACGATTTGCAACATCTTAGGAATTTTAATCAATACAAGTGCAAGGGCCTATAAAGGTCTAATGAAAGAGAAGTTTTCTAATATAGTAATATATATATATATATATATAATATATATATATATATATATATATATATAATATATATATATATATATATATATATATATAATATATATATATATATATATATATATATATATATAATATATATATATATATATATATATATATATATATATATATATATATATATAATATATATATATATATATATATATAATATAATATATATATATAATATATATATATATATATA
>JABUQX010075152.1:15000-30993 GCA_015478945.1 Trachelipus rathkii | reverse complement strand
CACCTTTAAGCCTGCGTCTGTGCTCATCTGCGTGATTTGGGCTAGAGGGTGAACTTTTGAGCGTCATACCTCCCCACTTTGAAAGGGCTCTGAACTGTGAGTGGTCGCGTGACAACTGTAAAAAAAATTCCCTTAAGCTGAACAGAACTCCCAGGCAAATGAACTAAATCGCCTACTCACCCCATCAAATATCATTCAATTATCACCGAAATCCGCACGCTTTACATACCCTCAGATGACCATATGTCGTCAACAACACATACTTATTGCTTTCAACTTAGACATTTAACTTTAGAATTCTATCACTACCACACACAGAAATCTACCATAAGCTCTCTACCACAAGTATCTCAGCAGAAATGCAAACTTCTTTTCTTCCCCTCTCATTCTTTCCACACCAACACCACACATTTCACACCCACACCACTCATTTCACGTTCTTCATCTTTGTTTCCGGTACAGCTTGCAATCAAATTTGCACTTCTAAATACAACCTCGCCCTCTCTCATCTTCGTTCCTCAAACAATTATTCCCTCTGACATTCATGTATCCATGCGATTCATACATTGTTGCGAAATATAAGGAAAACTACCGCTTACAGCGATCACGGACTTTTCTGAGCCATGCCATTAGCATCCTGGAGAAAGATAAGGGTACGTGGGCACCCAACCCAACTACCACATCACTTAGTTGCCTTCTACGACATGCAGGACATACGATGTCGGCAATGTTTTCTCCCCCACATGTGGATAAAATGGGGTGTCTGTAAGATGTTGTCTAGGATCTAAGAAGAGGGGTTGGACTATTAAGTCACTGTGATTACTGATAGGTGGAAAAAGATGGTGTCTCTAAGATGTTGTCTGGAGAATGAGTGTGGGATATGAACGCAAATCAGAAAGCAAACATATAGCACTGGAACTCTTATATACCTAATCAGAATCGATATATACTATATATAATATATATAATATATATATAATATATATATATATAAATCATATATATATATCTATTAATATAAACTATATATATATATTATATATATATATAATATATATATTATCATATACTAATTTATATATTATATAATATTAGTGGATGCTGCAGATGTGCATTTTTTCGATCCGCAGGCATGCCGGAATGCGGATGTTTTGATTTTAACATCCGCGGTTGCGGTACAGTAGAGTTTAAGAATAATTTATATATATTAATACTAATTATATATATAGTATATATATTATCATATATTATTATATATTATATATATAATAATATATATATATAATATATATATATTATATTTATATAAATATATTTATTATATATATATTAATTATATCTATATAATATATATAATATATATATATATATATATAGTATTATTATATAATATATTTATACTATTACTTATATAATATATATATATATATATACTATACTATATATATATAATATTATATATATATATATAATAGCTATATATTTATTTACTAATAAATATCGAGTTTTCGCCACAATCTAATATAATTGTTACTAGGGTGCAGGGACGGGACCCAACTCAAATGGACATCAACCTCTTTCCCTAACTCGACCTAATGAAAGAGATTTACATGTCTAATACTGTTTTGCACTAGTATTTGAAAATTCAAAATATGGGAAGGTCGTAGCTTGAGAGACATCACATTTTCTACTCTCTTCTGCCTTTTCTAGCGAGAGTCTGTTTCTCTTTTCATCATATAATAGACCAGTATTGCTTACTCTCTCTCACTTGGAACACTAGCTTGGAGGACAGCCAGGTATTTCCTTGCAAGTTTACTGAAGCGTAGGTAAACATTGCACTTTGCTTAATTAACACTCCACCGACTTATAGGATCGTCATTGATTTGTATCTAGTGTTTTTTCCCTGGGCTCGGCTTCAGTTATTTACACTTCGTACTATGACGCCCTCATAGACAATTCTTTGTGGCCGCCAGATTGCGTGTGTTTCTTCTAATGGCTTAGGGGCAACCACTGCCACAGCTAAGAGCTGGCATCGTGCGCGAAGTCCGCTTTTGATTGCACCGCAGCTCTAGAATCCTCGTTACTGTGGCCGTTTTTCGATCTGTGTAGACGTTAGGCCGGACTGGTTATGGTTACTGCTAGGACTTTAGCTTCTCTTTACTCCTCTATAATGCGGCTGGCGAACTTATCGCAATTGGTTCGACTCGACGTAAGCTCTCATTTCAACTGCGACAACCACAAATGTAGCGATGAGTCCACGTTGTTCTCAGAGTCGGCTCTCAACCACACTAACTTGTCTCATGATAGATACGGGAGATGCTAAGCTCAAGTTGCGAAATCAGGTGCGGTGCCCACCCCAGGAGGCCACGTGAATCACAGGACGTCGGATGCTGGATTCAGAGCGTGCAACTAGGTCGTGGTCGCAGCTGGCAAGAGCGACCCAAAGAAGGCGTTATTGCTCCCTACCTCTCAGTTTAATTACTACTTTCACTCTTTTATAAACCGCATGCTATATCACATTCTTTATTACTATTCTTGTTGCATACGATCAGAGCGTGTATGTTTATCAATGTGCCTTCGCTTATACATATTGAATGAGTATTACGATCTCGTTGGGTAAATTGTGACTACTCAAGATGAGCAAGATATCCTTGTGTAGAATGCCGACTTTAGTAGTTTCTCTCTCTGTAGTTCTTTCAAGAGGTATCAATCAGCCTTTTTGCAAGTGTATCAATCATGATTGCTCACTCTTCCTTAACGCAAAATTTTTAAAGATTGTTAAGTCAATATTGCATCTTTGAGGACACAATTGGCTGTACTAAAGTCAAGAAGTTTTATTTGTCCATTCTTCCAATCTTTTTCTTGTGTCCCCATCCTTCTAACTCATGAAGTTGCGCTTCTCCTCTACACTCTATCGTCAGATGGAAATCTCTACCAAGCGAATTTATATATGTATATGATATTACATATTTATATGAATGAACCTGTATAATAGTTAAGTATATGTAGATATTATCAAGCCGCTTATTGATTGATACTTCTCGCTTCAACTCATTTACTATTTATTATTTATATTATGCAGGATTCCATATTAAGTTAATATGATCAGTTATCAATAAATATCTAATATTATATATATATCACATAAATCTTATGATTTAATCACTAATATTATAATACTACTTATATTATATATAATATAAAGTCTCCGTAGATGATTTTTTTGGAAATGCTAGTCGGTATCGCGAGTTATCGATTTTTTTCCGAGACATCTACTCAGAAAAAAGCATAAAGACATCCAACGCATACGTCGAGGACAATTTAGAGCGGATTGTCTAAATCGATAGCGATAGACCGATACGAATGTAGCTATCGCTTGACTGTATCGCCGAATGCTACTTGATATCTAGATACATTGACCCATTACATAGATGATCGTACGGATAGATGCTACTCGCGTAGATATTAGCGGGTAATTGACTCCGTAGGTAATGCGCTATAGTTATACTGCTAATTCTACTTATAAATAATATAATATATATAATATAATATAATATATATTATAAATATTATTAATTTTTTATTTAATAAATAAATAAATTACTTATTTTTTAAAATAATATATATATATAAAAATTATTACTATCTAATTTTAAATATTATATAATATATATAAAAGTATTAATATATTAAAAAGAATTATAGATATTTATAAATATAATATATTAATTATAACCTCAGAAGCAATAGTATAAGTTCCTCGTTGACATGCCAGCAATCCTTTGGATAAAGAATTACTTCTCATAGATATATATACCAGTACCTAACTCGTATTAGCTCATACGTAAGCTCCAAAAACTTTCTTAGTAATGAACATATATTAGTAATTGCAGGCTCATATTAAGTATTCCATCCAAATAAAAGTTCTTAATAATCTTGAATACAATTAAAATCTGGCATTACATTAGATAACAATACAAGTTCATAAATTATCACATCTATCCAGATAGATGATCAAGATTCCAAATGTGTATCGACTGGGTAAACTTACGTGATGATACAATATTGCGAATTAACGATATCCCATCATTATCTCACATTAATATATTATATATATATGATATTATAATTACATTTAATTATTATATGATATATATTAATATATATATGAATTAAGCTATATAATATAATATCGATATATAATATATAAATATAATAGTTATTATACTTAATAAATTATATATATATAATATATGAATATACATTAGATTATATATATACTATATAATATACTCTTAATTATATATACATTAAGGATCATTTTTGATTAATGGCCCTATTAAGAGAATCTCCTTGCAAATTTAGCATATAAAGGATAGTTTTGTAAGACAAACATTGGTGCACGAGTTTTATTCTTAGTAATTGATTTTCCTAATATCTATTAAAATTACACAAATTTATTCACGCAGATTTATAAGATATAAAATGTTTTAAACTTTACAAGGAATTATTTAAATTGAATCCTAACTTCCATTATTAATTATAATAATTTTGGTGACAACGACAAGTGCCAACATGCTCTGCGCTTGGCCTCACCTGATAAATATCTGTCTCGAGAGGGCTCGCCAAAGATCTCTGCTTTACCTGTAATTAACTCAATTTCTTCCCTCACCAGTATTTCTAGAAAGAATAATCCAAATCTCTCGTACGTTAGTCCCAACTAAACTGTAGATATTATATAAATATATTGCGCAACTATAATTACCTCTTTATTAATCCACTAATATCATACATACCATATAATATAATTAATTCTTACGATAAATATTGGTAAAATATTATTAATATATACCTATTTAAATACCTTGTAAATGCCTTAATAGGACTAACCAATCTAATTATTATTAAATTTAACATGATATGTATCTATATAGATGATAATTACTTAAATTTATCAGGTTTCATCGCGATCATACGACGCTCTTAGCGCTATCAATTAATTCTTAGGTATCTTAGATATATGCAATAATCTGTTTGCAAATCAACACCTCTACTTTTGAGTCAGATTTCGCTATTTCCCGTCTTCGAGTCTCTTTATTTAATATTTTATTTCTGGCTCTCACAGTTATACACAATTCCATTAGCTAATTTCTTGCAACGACCAACTAGTCCTATGCCATAATATCCTTAGTCTCTTACAGATATATTATTACTTATTATATGATAATTTATATATATTTTCTTTCTTTAATTGCAACCATAATGGTAAAAATTCTTATTACACAGCTGTTTGATGTGTGGAGAGTCTGTAATAATAGCACCAAAGGCCCGTGATATATTCGATAAACTAAATCGTTATTTTGAATTTTGTATATGCCCAATCGTATACTGTATTTGGGTATATATCACATTATACTTTATAGAGATAGTACATATTGGACTAGCTGATTAAACGATTAACTATCTCCATCTGATCAATCATGTCAATCCAATGAGTTCTCTGCAGTACTAATGGATAGCAACATGAGTGCAGCTAGATGGTGAATCTAAAGTGTGGGAGATGAACAGCGCGATAATCACAAGAATTTTAGTCTAGTCTTAGAATATAACGTAGAGCTCTTACATCAAAATGGGTAACATCTCTCTCTTATTCTGACTGGAAATTTTTTACCAAGAAAAGTTTAAAATCATATGTTGTTATAATACTATAGATCTCAATATTTTCATGATTAAATGCATTTGTTTTCAAATGGGCTAATGCTTTACACTATAGCGAACACTTTCTTTTACATTATTGTAGATATATTTTATTCGGAAAGGCAAAGCTATCTAGATATCTTGCTTCTTATTATTATTTATGTTTGTGTGTATATTCATCTAGTATCTCTCATTATGTTATGTCCTATATTATTATTATTCAGATTATTAATCTTTATCTATATATAAATATATATATCTAATACTAATAACTAGTGGATATCTAATATTATATAATATAAAAATATATATCATATTGAAATTATGGTCCGTAGTGAAGGGCCTAAATATATTCATTGTTATAATGAATAAGCTTAAAGAAGCTGAGGTAAGTCCACAGTAATACATTCCTCTAAGACTAATACAGGGCTACCCAACCTGTATTTAGATTTTTACACCTAAGATTATATAGGTTTATTTAGTAATCATAAATTACAAAATAACTGACTTAAACGCTATGCTCAATCTAATGTTCAACTTTCTCAGGTGGACGGTTATATATATCTAATAGAGTACAGCTCTGACAAGAAATGCTAAATTTAATTTGCTATATTATAGATATAACTTAATTACTTTCAACATATATATAACAATTTATGTATAAGAACCTCTCGTCTATATATGTAATACTAATTAATATTTGATATCTTAATTGCATATACTTCCTTCACTCAGCTATAATAGGGCATTAGTCATTCGATATATATAACAGAAATTGAATATTACCTAATTTAATGAAACTATTAGAAACCTAGAACTAAGAGGTGGCGAAGTATATAAAACAGGAATCTGTTTTAAAAGCCCAAACCGAATTGGGAGCCTGTGTCTGAAGGAATCGGGCTTCCTCAAGCTCTACTAAAGATTTTACACATAATATTTTAGGCCTCATAAGGACCCATTACAATGAATTTTATGCCACAGTTTGAATATTCTTAGTTCAAATGATTCGGCCTCACAAAGGAGCTCTAAGTCATATCAAGAACTTTTACATTAAGAGAGAGGCCAAGTGTCGTCCGCGCTTTGCATCACACGTATATATAATAATATATATATATTATATATATATATATTATATATATATATATCATATTATAATATATATATATATATACTATGATATATATATTATAATATATATAATATATATACTAGTATATAACTCGATAGACTGTAGGCATTTATCGAACTGCTCCATACAGACTGATATTATTAAATGATGACATTGGAGAACCTTTCTCATCTGAGACTTCACACAATACAATGAAAGCCCTTGCCATTGATTTCTCGAAGGGATCTTGCCAATTTTAAAGCCATTTTGGGCAACCGCCTTCATCACTTACTACTTACAAGTTTACAATGATCGATGTGGCTGGTTTGAATATATAAATATTATCATATATAATTATTATATAATAATATACTTATATATATATATATTTATTATATATATATATATATTACTATAATATATTAAAATTTTTTTTATTATTAATCATATTATTATTTTTCTTAAATTTAATAATAATATATATATATTATATATACTATATATTATATATATAGTATATATATATGGGTTCTAAGCAACCTTCAATTGATTTGGAGTGAATAAAAATTCTTTCTTTCATTTAATATCTTTTATTTTAGCTAATATGGAATTGCTGCTCCTAATCTCAAAGAAAATCTTGCTCTGAAGCAACGTAGTCGGTTATTTACGAGAAGAAATTCTTTTCAAAGGATTCTGATCTCACAGGAACTTTATGCTCTGACCGTACTATATAATATATATAATATACATAATATATAATACTACTTCTATATAATATATATTAATAATATATTATATAGACTATATATATTATATATATTATATAACTATAATATATATATATATTATATATATATATATATATATATACAAGTGCATGGGCGTATCAGATACCATTTGCATCCGGCGATACCGTATACGATCGATACCTTTGTTATCGCGTTATCCCGGTATCGTTAGACAATTTCTAAATGATCGAGTAATCCGGTATCGCTTTTATGCTTTTTCTATTAGATGTATCGGAAAAATCATAATCGAATACTCGATTACCTTTTCAAAACAATTATTCAAACTTTATATCAATCGTTATCATACCATAATATATATAAATATATATATATATATATATATATATCAGCATATATTACTACCTAATATATATATATATATATATATATCATATATATTACTATATACTCTTAGCAATACTTACTATATAATATATTGAATAGATTCAATGCAAGATGGTGAGGGAAGAGAGACGAGTGAGAGAGGAAATGTGGACAGAATGGAGAGGAGATAAGAAATATGGCAGGAGAGATGTTGAAATTTTTGTTTAAGGGAGGGAATGAAGATCATGATTGTTTTTTTCCAACAGAGGACCTTAGGCTTCATTAAATATTATGGAACAATATCACAAGAAATTCGAATCAGGAGACTATGATCGCACTATATAATATCAGTCTATGTATGCTAACAAACATGTTAGAAAAGGTCAGATACCTGGAGTAGCAGTATATATTCGGATCATAGATTATTGGTGACGGACTGAGGTAGAAGCAGACAGTTGCAGCCATAAGAAAAGAGAATTGATTAAAGCTGGATATCACTGAGGAGTGGTACAAGAAGCAATAATGAATAACTAAGTCAGATCTAACAATTGAAGGATACGGAAGAGATAGGGAATACAAAAAGGTAAAAACGGCAGCAGAAAACCCTGGGTAAAGGAATGGGTAGGTCTTCACAGGAAAGAACAAGAGCGCGGTGGACTGAGAAGTGAAAGAGGCCATAAAGAGAAAAGCGTATTGATTGAGCAAGTGGGTTGAAAATAGCTTACACACAAGGCCCTTTATGGAGGGAGAAGAATGAACACAGAGGATAGTGAAAGGTAACAAGAAAAGGCCAGAAGAGAGAGGGACACGCAAATTATGGAAGATGTGAGGCCAAAAGGAAGAGGATTTTAGACGGACAAAAACGTTAGAGGATCAAAGAGAAAAGTGTGCAAAATCAAGAATAAGCAAGGTGAATTTTGGTGAGATCAACAGACAAACAGGAAAATAAACGAGAATTACTTCAGAGATTGCTTAACTGTGAATGAGACAGTGACGGGGATGGAGCCGAGAGAGATAGTTGAAGAGGGGAGGAGGAGAGGGGGAGGCTGAGAACAATGAAGATTCAGAAGATGGGGTACATATAGAAATAAGTTAAGATCGGAGGAAGAGAAATTGAAAAATTCTAGAAATGTTCAATAGCGTGTTGGAACGGACGAAGTACCGACAGTACCCGAGGAGTGTGGGAAATCAATCATAGTTCCAATATTATCATGAACAAGATACAGGCGGGTGGAACAACTACCATGGTAGCATTTCATGTTGGAACACTTAGGCATTAAAGAATACTAGAGAAACGCTGAGAATGATAGAAAAACCCAGACTGGGGCAAGGCAGCAAGATATAGAAGACGCAAGACGACGGGATCTGCTCATGTTCGCTTTGAGAATTACGTAGAAAGGGATGAGCGAATATAAACGAGCATATGTAGCTTCCATAGTTCTAAGAAAAGCCTTTAACTCAGTGCCTAGGGAGGGACTCATGCGAGAGTGCCTAGTAGAAGGAGAATATGCAGTGGAATAAAAAGAAAGTTGAGGAGGAGCCCATGGAAAGTTGATATAAGAATATAAATGCTATGTAAGAACAGAATATTGGTAGGATGGTTTTACGGTGAGACTGCCAGATCAACAGGGAAGCTGTTGTCACCAATTTGTTACTGTAGCATATCTGAGAGTAGATAAGAAGGTGAGAAGGAATAGAGGAGATTAGACTGATATTTCTGCATGAGCAGATGACTTGGCATGCTGGAGCGAGGAGGAAGATAGGCTGAGAGAGAGGTGGTAACATGTTTTGCTATAGGCTAGAAGGCCGGTCTGGACTATGACACATAAAAGACGAGATCATTGTGGTATAGCTAGCGGCTAGAAGGAAAAAAAGAAGCAGAGCTGAGAGTAGATGTGGAAGGACTGAGATATAGACATGTGGAAGAATGACAAATACTTGAATGGAGTACTTTGAAGAGGCGAGATGGAGAAGAGGAAATTACAGGAATAACAAGTAGAATAGGGCTTCAGATGGGAAGCTGTTACGGCCGAGATGTACCCATACTGAAACGATAGAACAAATAAAGATCATGGAGGGGAAGAGGGTACGATAATTCACTAGATGTTAACACCGATTCTACATATTATATGGGCAGAGACATGGAGCTTGTAGTAGGATAGTAGAATACAGTCGCAGAGATGTAGGTTTTAAGAGTGATAGTTGGACAAGACTTAGAAGAGACCAGGGAGCAAGAAACAAAAATAAGCGAGAGGTTGGAGTGAGAGCTATTTTAATCAGATGGATGCAGCCAGATGAGATGGTGGGAAGCTCGAAGAGAATGCAGGCGAGCAGATACCGAGAAGTTAGTGAAATAGAAGGAGTTGGAAGAGTATGAGGAGTTATAAAAGCTGGAGGAGTAGAGGAGATAAAACAGTTGGATGATGTGGAGGAGTTGGAGAAATTGAAGAAATTTGAAGAGTTGGAGGATTTGGAAGAGTTGGAGGAATTAGAGGAGATAAAGCAATTGAAGGAATTGGAGATGATGGAGAAGTTGAAAAAATTATTGAATTTGGGAAGTACTATATATATATTAATATTTATGCTCGATTATTGTCTATGAGCTTTGTTGCAATTCTTCTTAGCAGTTGATTAAAAAAGTTAACTCGCCTTAATAATGAGCACCCTTCAGTATTGTTCAGCCCTTTGAACATTTCAAAGACGGTTTTCAAATAGGTTTCAGAAGTTTCTCAATCTGGATATATGCCATGAAATTAAACTAGCAAATATTAGCTTCTGTCTCAATCCGAGATTACAAGTAAAGATGGCTATCAAATTCTATTAACACAGTGACATCAAACGCTACAAGCAATGCGAAAGGAGTCCAAGAATGCTGGTGAATTCTATAAAGCCTCCAAAGAGATAGCAAAAATAGCATGACTGATTATTCAGTTTCTGAAGTGTTGCCGATCTTTTTTGGTTATGAATATTCCAATTCGGCCATTACCAAATACTACAGCGAAGCATTCGATGAGATATGGGAGTCTCATAATTTTTTTTTTGAATGTTCTGCCGAATAAAAATCTTCACTGAATCCTCCAACGTCCATTTTCCTGGCTGTTTTGCATTTTCCTTTTTTAATCACAAACACCCACTACCAATCATCCAGCAACCGAGTAGAAAGACTCTTCAGTTTGGAAGGTTATATTCATTCTCCTAAAAGAGCGACTGCTGATAAAAGCTTGCTAGCATTTGTATTTTTAAAAGGAAATTTCAAGTGTATGAGGAAAATCACGGTTCTCCTAGATCTTTTTAGTATTGTCATTTTATCTATGCACAATTGTAGGCTATATTATATACTACATATATTAATATTATAATATATAGTATATATATATTTATATATTATATCTATATTTATATATAATATATATATATAATAATATATATATAGGACGTCTGAAGTTCTCCGACCTCATACGGAGAGACCGATGGTTCAAATCCTCGCGTAGCAGTTGGGTTTTATCTCCTGGGGGCAAGAATTAAAGCTTGACTGCGGGACACGTTAGTGGAGTGGTCTTGGAATAGCCGCGCCTTAAGTTCGATTTCCCTTAGGTTACCCCTGTGTTACCCCCCTGAATAGCGGATAAAGATGTGTTATGCAGGTGTCTTATGTTGAGTTATAATTATTATCATATACTGTAATATTATATATACTTATAATTATAATTTTTATTATATCCTTATATTTTATAATATATATAATAATATATATTATCATATATATATATACTAACGTCCATAATTTATAATCTCTAGTCTTAAAGTATCTACGATACATGTTCGCGAATACATGTATCGTTATCGTATCGCAAAGAAGGTAAGCAAGTATTGGTGTATCGGTATGGCTAAAGTAAATTTTTGTGTTCGTGCAATCGGTTATCGACCTTAAGACAAATTTTTGTATCGTCCCTCACGTATATATACTTATATAAATATATATATATGCTTAATATATATATAATATATATATTATATTATATACTTCTTATATATATAATAGATATATATAATCACTATATACTATATATATATATTATATATAACTTATATATATAATAATATATACTATATATATATATATTATATATAATTATATATATAATATACCGTGGATTCATCAGTAGAGCGACAAGTCGCAATGGCTAGGCCCGGTCGATCATTGTCCGCCATACTAGTAGAAATTAACCTAGATAAGTTCTTCTCATAGAATAGCGGCTATCTCATGGGGTTAGAAACTTTGATATTTATATATATATAATATAACTATATTTATATAGTTATATATGATATATATATTAATTATATATATATATATTATCATAATATATTTAGATATATATATAATATATATACATTATATACTATATATAATATATAATTATATATAGCATACTATATATATATTATATATTATATATATATATATATATGTATATATATATATATATAGTATATTATATATATATAGATATATATATATATATATATATATATAATATATATATATATCCATTTTGCCATTTTTTGCAGTGCCACGTTGTAGCTGTTGATCAAGCAACGGTAATTTGGGAGATGATTCGAAAATGACGTCCCGAGACCTTCAACATCATTCTGCCAAGTCGCGATGAGTCGATGTATGGCGTTTGAAGTGAGCAAGACAAAGAGGTTAAGAGAATAAAGGAAGTGCCTTCCCTCACGCTATTTACCAGTAGGTAACATTAAACACATTGAAGCTTACTCGATCAAAATATGGGTTCAGAGAGTTAAGCGATTTTTTGATTTGGCAAGAATTCTTTCAAAAGGAAGAAAATTTTTTCTTTTAAAAAAGAAAACTCAAATTTCCTATTCCAAAATTTGAGATATTTTCGTTTACACATCTGGAAATTTTTCTTCCATCCGTAAGATTGCTCTTTTTGGTTCTTTTCATTCTTGAGTATTTATACTTGTTACGATACCAGCAATCGTATCAATTGTTTTTTGCCATGTTTTACGTTTTAGAAAATCTTCTTGTCCCCGATTATATTAACAATATTTATTTCAACACAAAGAACTGGTGAAATATAAATTATTAAAAAAAATTAACAAAATGGAGAATTGTATTTTATCTTGTCTGCATTTATACGTCACTCTGAAGGGATCATGTCATGTCAACATGTGTTTTATATACTATCATATATAGATATATAATATATATATATATTATATATATATATATATATATAATTATGATCATATATTTATATAATTATATATATATATTATAATATATATAATATATATATATTATATAAACTATAACACTAAAAAATCCTAGTTAATAGCCTTTATAGGCTTAGGTCTGTGCTGTAAAATGTAAACAAACCTCAAAACTGAAGAATGTTCATTTGATTTTTCATCGAAAATGAACTCAAGAACGTTCTTCGATTTGGAAGAAAAACTTGCCAAATCTAAAACGCCTTTAAATAGATAATGGATAAAACTCGGTGGAAAGACATGTGGACGAGTCTTCATCAATGGAGGAGGTATTGCAATTGGAGAGTTCAGGAGAGTAGTGTCCATGGGATTAGTGAGAGTATAAAGAGAGTGATACAACAATTCGACTATCATGGAAGAGCATGGAAATAGCTAGTGAGAGGGGAAGAGTTTGATTATAAATTGTTAGCGATAAAACGAAAAGCCCTAAACTGCACGTTTTCGGGGAGAGTTGTGTGTAAGTAAAACCACCCCATTTCTTGTGCAATGCATACTCCATACAAGGACAAACACAGCCCTATGCTGCGCAAGTAGTTGGGGTGGCGTGGTGAAATTTTGATGGCTCCTTTGAACATTCAGCCTCTTAAAAGATTGCTTAGCAAGAAAGATAATGTAATCCTTCCGAGAAAAAATCAAGAAAGAAAAAAAGAAACACAAAAATTATTAAGGACAGACGAAGGTTTTAATTGTTGGTTTTCGAAGATGTTGTGGTGGTTGTGTGGAAGATTATGTCGAGTAGGAAAGTGAGAGAATTGAGCTTCTGAGACATTGAAAACAACCAGGTTTGTTTAGTGTGGCTTTTTGTGACGTGACATTGTTACGGTGGGATGTGAATATTATATGTGTATCAAAGGTCAAACCTAGAATTATGGGTTGTTTTTTTAAGATGGAGTCTATTGTTTGATAAGAATATTGCTGGATGGATGTTAGATTCTTTTCTATCTGGGATGAGTAAAGTGATGTAGTCATCCTGTTTGTTGTTAGCCATTGTTCTAGTTAAGTTTATATATTGTTGCATTTCACTGCATGCTATGTTTATAAAGAAACTTAGAGCTGT
The DNA here is from genome assembly GCA_015478945.1 of Trachelipus rathkii. Classification (NCBI taxonomy): domain Eukaryota; kingdom Metazoa; phylum Arthropoda; class Malacostraca; order Isopoda; family Trachelipodidae; genus Trachelipus; species Trachelipus rathkii. The sequence goes on along the minus strand of JABUQX010075152.1, from coordinate 16,724 downwards.
GATAATTAGATCATCATCACAACTATTACTTTTTTATAGAAAGGGGAGTGGGATGAGGAATGTCAAGCATACAAAGGTTAAAGGTGTAGGTGAAAGAATGGCTCCCTAGGGATTCCATTATATAATTTGTATGAACAGGAGTGTTGGTATCCTTGGATGACTCTAGATGTGCAATCGGATAGGAAACTTGCTGTTATTTATTTGTCTTTTATGGTTATATCTGCGTTTAAGACATTGTCTATTAAAAGGTCATGGGGGACTATATCAAATGCCTTGTTGATGTCTTTACTACAAGGAGAGAACGTCGAGGGGGAGAGGGAGTTTGGTTAAACAAATGTGAGAATGTGTTGTGCTAAATCGGTTAGGAAAATAATAGTAGAGTGTCAAGTTGAATAGATTATGCAATTATTTATTCTACTGTTGAGGTTGATGATTTGGTTTAATCGGTATTAAGTCGGTTGTCAATTTTGTCAGGAAGTTTCTTTGGTTAATAAGGGTGTCCATTTCTGGTGAGAAGTTGGGGTTGAATTATTTGTGGTGGCCATGTGGGAAGTATTTTTTTACATAATTTTATAACAATTTTATTTGTGCTGTATTGCTTTGTTGAAAAAGGTAAAATCAGATATTTAAAGGGAGTGTAAATCTAGTTCAATGAAGTCTTTATAAGCTTCCCAGTATGTTTTCTTTTACTTAATATATATGTTTTCTTAAAAGATGTGTATGCAGGGTGTTTATGTTGAATATATATATATATATACAGTGTTGGGCCCGCAACCCAAAAATAATTGCGGCGCAATCGCAATCGCAATTCGTAAGAAATAATTGCGATCGCAACCGCAAACGCAATTGCGGTAGACCGCGAATTGCGGTCGCAACCGCAATTCGCAACCGCAACTATTGTACGTTAAATATACTAAAACAAGAGAAATTAATCTTCCGCAGCAAAAATATATATATTTATTAAAATATATATATAATATATATATATATAATATTAGATATATATTATATATATATTTATATATATTATATATATATATAATATATATATTATATATATATATATTAGATAATATATATATATAGTGATGGACCGGATTGTCAAAATTGACTTGTATTGCGGTCCTTAAGAGGATTGAGGATGCGGATCTTAAAGTAGATGATCGCGGATTGCGGATGCGGATGCGGATGAGTTTACTCTTTGAAGTTTGAATTAAAAATTTATATATTATATATATATATATATATATTATATATATATATATATATAGATATATTATATATATAATTTATATATTATATATATATATATATATATATATTTACAGTTGTCACCACCACTCCCGGGCAGACCTATTCAAGGAGGGGTGTTGACACCTCAGATATTAATCAACTAACGACTACGCAGATGAGCACAGAGCGCAGGCTTTAAAGTGAGAGAGATTAAATTCAGCAGGAAAAACAGAAGATGGAAGAGAATTCCCAGAACAGAGTGGCAGAATGAAGGAAGCACCGCGCGAAAGAACCTGAGTTACAATATCCACACAAAACTCTGCCCAACAGCACCCCTTGTTTGCTCGAGGCGTTCAAAGGTGTGGTACGCGAGTGATAAACTCCTCGAGCACCTGCCGCTGCGGTACCTATTTAGAAAAGAGATAAAGCACCAACATCTCGCCGTAAAGATAGAGGGTAAAGTGAACTGGAAAGTACATCCTTTTGGCCTT
>JABUQX010075152.1:0-10000 GCA_015478945.1 Trachelipus rathkii | reverse complement strand
TAGTGAAATGATCAAGACGGAGCGAGATGGTGATTGATTGATTGGATTTGTGTAATATAAGCGTTTATGGAGGGTATAGTTCCAAGGGATGGAGGAGAGCGGTAATAGTACCCTTGTATAGGGTAAGGGAGAAAAGGGGAACTGTAGAAATTATAGGGATTAGTTTATTGAGTGTTGTTAGGAAGGTATATGCTGGTATTTTGGTCGAAAGGAGTGCGTCGAGAGACTGAGGGACTGATTGGTGAAGAAACAAGGTGCGTTTAGGAGCTGGTAGGATGTGTGGATGCAAATCTTACATTGAAACAATGATGGAGAAAATGAGGGAGAAGAAGAATAAATAGATTTAGGTTTTATGGATTACAACAGGCGTATGATAGAGTAATAGGGAGCTTTATGGCAGTATTAGTGATATATGGTGTTGGTGGTAGCTTTCTGAATGGAATAAAAAGTTGTATGACGATAGTGAAGCGTGTGTAAGAATAATGGTGTCAATGGTGATTGGTTTAGGGATAATTAGCGGAGTTGAGACAGGTCGTGTATGTTCTCTTGGTTATCAATGTGTATATGGATGGGGTTATTGAAAGAATTCGAGGTTGGGATGGCAGGAAATGGTTAGAATGATGGTGAATGGAGAGGAGTGGAGGGTTGCCTACCTATTATATTGCGATGATGGGGGGGGGGGGGGGTTTTGAGTGTTCTGTGTGGCGAGTCTGAAGGAGAGTTTGGAGGATTGGTGGAAGATTGCAGGGTTATGTAAAAAAGGAGGTCTGAGGTAAAGTAGATAAGAGTAAGTTATGGTTGTGGAGGAGGGACAGTCCTCAGGTGAAGTTTGTTAGTGATGAGCAGCTTGGAGCAGTGGGTCTGGAGTTTAAATATTTAGGGTATGTGTTGGGTGGAGAAGGGACGGATGATGCAGAGTGTAGAAAGTTTGTTGAATGGCAGGAAGGTGCTGGTGCAATGAAATCGTTGGTGGAATGTAAAGGGACTAAGTCTTGAGTGCGCTAGAGTCTTACATGAGGCTATGTTGTTACCTGTGTTATTTTATGGTAGTGAGACTATGGTCTGGAATAAGAAGTATAGATTAAAATACAATGTGTTTTCAGATGGACAATCTTAGGGGCAGTGCTAGGTGTGAAAAGAATTAATAAAGTGAGGAATTAACGTATTAGAGAGTCGTGGTTGGTGTGAAGAAAGGGAAAATGAGAGAATAAATTGAAGTATGTTTGAGATGGTTTGGTCCATGTGGAAAGGATGAATGAATTCGTTGGTTAAGCGGATGTATAGTGAGAGTGTGTTGGGACGACCGGCTGGAGACGAGAGGGGGTGAAAGTGGATTGAGTTCGGTGAAGAATGCTGAAGGAGAGAAATGTGATTTTGGCAGAGCGGAATAAAGTGCGTGATAGGAGAGAATGGCCGGGTTTTGTATGGGGCATGGTTGTGGCCCACTGGGCCAAGGGGTGAACCCTTACATTGACGATTTACCAGAGTGAGGGGTCCGTCGCGGTGTCCCATGATGCTCTAGGGTGGGTTTTCTGTCTGTGACGAGCTCTCACTAATTAAAGGTAAAGGGGGCGCGGTAAGGCTGGGCTTTTCTTTGTCGACGTTTGTCATGTTCTCCTACTGCTTTTTTCTTTTCCGATGCTTGTACAACACCTTACCCCCAATCTTGGGCAAAGAGGAAGGTGAAGAAAGAAAGAAGAGAAGATATATATATATTATCATTATCATCTATATATATAAAATTATATATATATATATATATATTAATTATATTAATATAATATATTATTATAATTCATTATATATAATATATTATATATATATATATATATATATTAGTTAGTATTGGTGTGGTCGCATGTGTGCTTGAGAATGAGGGGAGAGGTAGTATGTGTTAGTTTGATATAAAAGTGAGGAATTTTGCTGATTACCTTTCTAAGCTTAATAAATTAATGAACATACCTAAGTAATTATTGACAAATAACGTGTAATATATATATATATATATATATAGTATAATATATTATATATATAATATATATATATCTATATATATATATATACTATATATATATATATATATATATATATATAATATAGACTATGGTCTGGAATAAGAGTATAGATCTAAAGTTCAGTGTTCAGATGGACAATCTAGGGGCATGCCAGGTGTGAAAAGAATTAAATAAAGTGAGATATGGAACGTATTAGAGAGTTGCGTTGTGTGAAGAAAGGGGTAAATGAGAGAATAATGAAAGTATGTGAGATGGTTTGGTATGTGGAAAGGATGGATGATATGGTTGGTTTAGCGGATGTATAGTGGAGAGTGTGTGGGAACGACCGGCTGGGAGACCGAAGGAGAAGTGGTTTGAGTCGGTGAACGAATGTCTGAAGGAGAGAAATGTGAGTATGGCAGAGGCGAAATAAAGGTGCGTGATAGGAGAGAATGCGGGGTTTTGTATGGGGGCATGGTTGGGGTCCACCTGAGCCAGGGGATGAACCCTTACACTGACGATTTACCATAGTGAGGGTCGTCGCGGTCCCATGATGCTCTAGGGTGGATTTTTCTGTCTGTGACGAGCTCTCACTAGATTAATGGTACAGAGGGGGCGGTAGGCTGCTTTCTTTTCGACGTTGTCATGTTCTCCTACTGCTTTCTTTTCCGATGCTTTTTTACAGCACCTTACCCCCAATCTTGGGCAAGAGAAAGGTGAAGAAGAAAGAAGGGAAAGATATATATATATTATATATATATATATATATATATATATTATATATAATAATATATATTATATATTAATTATAGTAAATATATATTATATATATATATATTATATATATATATATATATATATATAATATATTTATAATTATAGTGTAATGTGTGTGTGGCAGGTGTGCTGAGGAATGAGGGGAGAGTAGTATGTGTAGTTTGAATAAAAGTGAGTGAGATTCTGTGATTTTACTTTCTAAGCTTAATATTAATGAATTACCTAAGTAATGATGACAAAGTAACGTGTAATATATATATATATATATATAGTATATATATATATATATATATATTATATATATATATATATATAGTATTATATATATATATATATATATATATATATTATATATTATATTATGTATAGACTATGGTCTGAATAAGAAGTATTAGACAGTGGCGCTCGTCATAGGCACTGCGGAACTTGCAGCCCCAAAAAAATTTCAGAAAACAAGTCACAAGCTACTAAACAACATTTGTTATTTCCTTCTCACTCTTCTCTCTCTCTCTCTCTCTCTGCTCTACTCTCTCTCTCTCTTCTCTCTCTCTCTCTCTCTCTCTCTCTTCTCTCTCTCTCTCTCTCTCTCTCTCTCTCTCTCTCTCTCTCTCTCTCTCTCCTCTTCTCTTCATCAGTATAATACTTATTATATATATATATATATATATATATATATATATATATATATATTATATATAATACTATATATATATATAATATATATATATATATATATATATATATATATATATATATATATATATATATATATATATATATATAAAATTTTCTGTCGAACAATTTATTCCATAGAAAATAATGGGAACTTCAAAAATCCTTTGTTCCCAAAATAGCTCTATACCGTATATTTTTACTTATGTAATCCGAGCGAGATGTGTCACCGTGATCGTAGCTTAATAAAGCTAAGTTGGAACAAAAGTGATTTTGTTCCTGTCAGGATATTTTTTTCTTACTTTTGAACCTTCACATATTCTCTTTATAGTGTTCTCGAGCTATGTTTTTTTCATTTATGACTGATCTCGTTTCTCAAAAATTCACTTTTCATTCCATTATTTGTAAGTGTGTGTTGTGATTTTTTGTATTAGTATGTATGTATTTAGATGCTTAGGTGTAGTTGTAGTGTTTGTAGTAGGAGGTTATAGTATGATGGGTAGTGTCAGTAATATATATATGGTTTGTAGTGATTAGTTTAGTTTAGTATAGGGTAGCTTTTTTTGTGAGTGTGTAGTTGATTGATGGTTATATAGTTTTGTTTGTATTTATATTTTGTTGTTTAGTAGTGTGGTTTTTATAATATATATAGTATTATAGGTTTTATGTGAATAGTTGTAGTATTTATACATATGTTATGGTGTGACTGTATAGTTCACTAATGGTTATGATATTACTATATATTATAGTAGTGAGTATGTAGGGTTGTTTATTTTATGGGTGTTATATATTATATATATTATATATATATATATATAAAGTTAGCTATAAAGTTTCCTCTCTTTTGATATTATTATGAAGGGATTAAAATACGTTCCGTATTGTTTTTGTTTTTTTTTTAGTATGTATGGTTATGTATTATATTTTTATGTGTTAGTTATGATATTGTTTAGTTGTATGGTTTATTTATATAGTTGTTATTTATATAGTATTAGATGTTTATTTTATTATAGTGTATTTTATTTAATATATTTTTTGAATAATAGATGTTGGTTGTGTGATTATAGTTATAGGTTTTTGGTTGTAAGTTATAGGTATATAGTATATATATTGTTTGTGTAGTATTATATAATTAGATATGTTGGTATTTTATTTATATTATATATATGGTTCTTAGCCTCTGATGATAGAGAGTCTAGACTAACCATAGTCGTTATATTTATAACTACATACACACTTGGATAAGATATGGGTAATTATTATTGTTGTGATGCCTTGGTAGATAGAATTTAGTTTCTGTGATAAGATTGTGTTATAAAAATAAAAAAAAGAGAATATTTCTGCATCCAAGAAAATATTTAACTTTAGGCAATGAGATAATAAGGTAATACATTTTTGTGGTATGTCTTTAAAATTCTTTTAGTAGGACGGATTATGTAAAAAAGAGTATATAATATAATAAAAAAAATTAATGAAATAAATAATATAAAAAATAATAAAAGAATAAAAAAAAAAATATGTTAGAAATTCGGTTTTAATATTAGTAGAAATGCCATTTAATGATTCTTTTGTTTTTATCTGTACTTCGTTAAAATTTAAATATTATACTTTCTAGTCATAGTTTTAAATTTGTTTTTAACTTAATAGAATTACCCTAGTGTTGTTCCGCACGTATGCAGGGAGTCTGGTTTGTTTGTGTGTGTTTGTCTGGCCATTCCGGGAGGGTACTACGGGGGTGAGTACTTATTTTCTCTCCCTCTCGGAACGTTTTGGTTGTTGGGTCTGCTTGGTATTTTAGTGGTGTCTGCGCTGGTGTCCTCCGGTCCCCTCCCCTACGGTATGGAAAAGGTCTGCCTTCCTTTTGTTCCCCGTCTGTCTCTCGAGGGCTCTCCTTACGTAGTTGCGCTTGTGAATCCCTTACTAGAGTAATTTTATGTATTGATAGTGTAGTCTGTCGCCCTGCGCTGCTCGAGCTCCCCTAAAAAAAAAATAGCATGTTTTATTTTTTAATTTTTTTTTTACTTTTCCTAAACTAAAATGTTACAAGGATTCCAAATATGTATTCCTTTTCCCTGTTAGCTATTGTCGTTTTTAGATGTTTTTTTTCACGCATTATAAATTGATTCAGTGGATTCCTAAATCTATTTCCGTGTTCCCTGTTTGCGTTATTGTTTATTTTTGATGAGATAGTTTAGTTTTGTTTCTTTCTAGTATCTATTTATTACTGGTCTTAAACGTTATTTCTGGTCTTATCTTCCCGATCCTGTGATGGATTAATCGATTATGTTATTGTGTCTCATCTCCAGGCTCTCAATTGTGTTATCTTTTACCAAAGACTTATAGAGAAATACTCACGAGTCGTGATTGTATTAGGTTATTGTGTATATGGTGTGTACTCTGATGTAGTGGATTTATTTAGTGGTTATTTTGGTGTGGTGTGTTATTATTGATGTTAAAACCAGTTTGTTTTGGTATAATGTATTGTTTGGTGTTATGTATATAATGATTGATTTAGTGTATATATATATATATATATATATATTAGTTATTTGTGTTGGTGTTGTATTTTTTTTATGGTGAGTGTAGTAGTTTTTAGTTTTAGTGTGTTTTAATATTATGTTGTTATGTTGTTTGTAGTGTGATTGGTGTATTTGTGTTGAGGTATTATGTTGTTAGTTGTTGTATATAATATTTTTGTATGTGTGTGTATGGGATTTTTTTTGTTTTTGGGTTTGTATATTGTGTAGTGGTTGGTGTTATTTGTTTGAGTGTTTAGGTGTGTTTGTTATTTATTGTTTGTGGTTGTATGTTTATGGTTATAGTTTTGTATGTTATTTGTTTTATTATTTTTTATGGTTGTTGTATAGGTTATTAGTTTTAGTGGGTGTATAATAGATAATAGGAACGTAATGATATTCTACTAATATTACTTCGGAACACTCCTATTTTTTGTTTGGTTTCTCTTATTGCCTCTTGTCCTTATTGCTCTGCTCTGCCTTCGTGTGCTCCAGCCTCCAAAGGTGTGGTCGTTTATCTCTCACTTTGATTAGAACTCTACTCTGTATTAGGCTGTTTTTGATGTATTTGATTATGTATTTGTTTATGAGTGTGTTTTATTTAGTTTGTGTTGTGGTTTGTTAGTTATTTAATTTTTTGTTTAGTTTATGGTTGTTTTTATTAAGTGGTGTTGTATATTAGTTATTTGTGTGGTTGGTGTTGGTTAAGTGGTGGGTGGGTGTTGATTTTATTTTGTATTTAGTTATATATATATGTAGTGTTGATGTGGTGATATGGTGTATATGTTATAGATTGTAGTATGAATTAGGGTGTTGTTTGTGTGTAGGGTGATTTGTATAGTATATGGTTTGTAGTATGTTATGTTTGTATTTAGTTTTTAGATATTTATTTTGTGATTTAGTATTATGTTATTGTTTGTATGATTTTGTTTATTTATTATTATATATAGGCAGCACCGCCTTTGCATACAGAACCACGAGTCGTCCTATTGAGTGTTAGATCTTTAAGTCATGTTTTCAGGATGGAGCAGATTGCTTAGGGCATGCTAGGTGTATAAGTAATGTAAATAAGTGAGGATTATTGTGAAGCGATTATTAGTAGATCGTTGTGGTGTGTGATGGAAATGGTGGTAATGGGAGTTATGAGAGGTAAGATGAAAGATAATTTGAGATGGTTCTGGTCATTGTGGAAAGATGAATGAAATTCGTTTTTTGGTTTAAGCTGTGAGTTTGTATTATGAGTAGTGTGTGGGATAGCGTATTATTTCGAGCTGGAGACTGAAGAGATAATGGGATATTTGATTTCGTGTGACATTGTTTGTGTCTGAAGGAGAGAATGTGAGTTATGGTCATGTAGGGCTGAGAATAAAGGTTGCGTAGATTATGATGATATGCGGGTTTTTGTTATGGGGCATGTTTTGTTCCCTGGGCCAGGGTGAACCACTTACTATTATTGTACGTGATTTTGACCTGGTGATGGGTCGCGCTGCTGTCTCTATGATGCTCTAGGGTGGATTTTCGGTCTGTGACCAAGCTCTCACTAATTAATGGTACAGAGGGGGCGGTAAGGCTGCGCTTTCTTTTCGACGTTTGTCATGTTCTCCTACTGCTTTCTTTTCCGATGCTTGTCAGCACCTTACCCCCAATCTTGGGCAGAAGAGGAAGGTGAAGAAAGAAGAAGAAAGCATATATATATAGTATATATATATATAGTTTTATGTGATATGTTGTGTGTATGTATTATGTATTATTTTGTTGTTTTTATGTTAAGTGTATTATCATGTGTGTAATTTATTTGGTTATTGTTTTTTATGATGAGTTGATATGTGGGTATGGTAGTTAGTGTATCTTGTGTCTTTATGTTTATTATGTATTTTTTATTTAGATATAATGTGTGTGTTTGATGTTATATATATATGTTGTAGTGTTGTGTGTTGGGCGCATGTTGTGTGCTGTGAGAGTGATGTTGTGTTATGTATGAGGTAATGTTTTAGTTATTATATAATAGTTATGTAATTTGTGCTGATCGTTTACTCTTTTCTAATTTAATATTATGATTGATATTTATTATACTATATAATATGTTACATTTTGGTATTCGTATACGGTGTGTAGTTATGTTTTGGCTGATTAGGTGTGGTGATGTGTGTTTTTGTATTTGGTTTTTATTTTTATGTGGGTTTGTGGTTTGTGGTGTGGTTTTATTTTTTTTTGTGGTTGTTATTATTTATTATTTAGTTGATTTTTTATATATGTTTTTGTTATGTATTATGTTGTACTTGTTTATGTTTTGATTATTGTGTTTGTATGTTTTTTTAGTTATTATATTATTTTATATTATATTTGTGTTAGTATATGTATTAAATGTTTTTTGTGTATATTGTTGTATAGTATATTATGTTTCTCTTGTATTTTATATTATTATTATATTATTGATTAAAGTATGGTTACGGACGTGTTTATTGAAGTTTTAGTATATGTCCCGTTTCATAGTGAATGCAAGTTTCTTTCTTTGTGTTTGTCCATGATTCTCATATATTTGTTATTTCGAGTGGTTTTTCCCAGAGCTTTAACTTGACGAGTACTCTTTCATTTTTATCAGATTTAAGGTTTGAGAGTTTATGTTGTAGTTTTTGTTTATGAGGAGCTCTTCGTTACTAGATCTCTAGCTGTAGACGTATATCCAGAGGTGTGTCTGTGAGTTTGGTTGGCTAATTAAATGCCTGGTTTTTGTTTATATTAGAATATTAAGCTCTAGTTGTGTGAGGATTGTAGAGTAAAATTATTAGGTGATATGAGTTCCAGTATGCTTTATGAATATATAAGGTTATATAGTTAATATTTGATTCTTTTTGAGGTGTAACTCTAACAAACGACAGGAGCGTATGTCAGTCTGATTGTCTATAGTTTGTATTGTGTGTCCGGCTGCTTTCTAATATTCCAGCATTGTATCTTGCTCTCGATTGTGGATGGGAGGCCTTATAAAAAAGTGAATGAATCAAAATAAATACTTGTTTCTTGTCTTTTTGGAAGATTTCACACTATTGTCTGTGTTTATTTATCTTATTTAAGCTGTAATGATTCCTCGTGAATAGCTCATGCTCTAAGACTCACCATTGTACACTTTGCTCTCAAAGTATCCGGCTTATCATGTCTCATTAGCTACTGCTGTAGGATCTTAAGAGAGCGATCTGTGCGCTCTGTATGAGATTTGGTATTCTGTTATTTCGTTATTTATCTGAGTAGTATTAAGATAGCTGTTTCTTATCTATGAAAAATGTATAAAATAAGATAATCTGTGATTCTTTTACTTTAGAGTGGCGATTGCATGGTGTATTGTATTTTTTATTATGTGGGTGGTTATTGTTAGTTTTAAGTATTATAATTGATATACTATTTGGTGGAGTTGTATTAGAGTGGCAGATTTTGGATAATACTATATATATATATATATATATATATATATATATATATATATATAATATATATGCAGTTGATTTATATATATATTTAATATATATATATATATATGTCAAAATAAATTGTTTAAAATGTGATTTTAGATTACTTACACTTTTAATAATTATAAGAAAAAGCGTATCAAAGGAAATAACAGTTTAGGGAAAACACTTTTGCCAATTTAAACAGCTTATTTATTATATCTTGTATTTAAACTATTATTTATGGCAATATGTTATTAAATTATGAAATTAATATTGTAATATTTTTTTTTACATCAATTGGTATTATATTTTATATATTATTTATGCAAACAACCTGTATTTTAATGCGATTTGTATACCCATATGATCCCTAGCTTTCACGCCAAAATTGTTCTAGGTATTTTGTTTTATTATTTTGTGCAATCGGACCAAAGAATTTTGGTAAAACTGAGTTTGACTTTATGTGTACGAGAGATTTACATATAATATAAAAATTGCTATTTCGAGTATGTAAGAAATTAAATTTGGGCGCATGTCAGCGATTTAGATGCATATAGTAAAGACAATTTTTAATAAAAATATTGATCTAGAAATTTTA
>JABUQX010075151.1:0-15000 GCA_015478945.1 Trachelipus rathkii | reverse complement strand
TTCATTCCACCACTCACTGTTAACATTCTTACTTCTTACTTTAGCACATCCACATACTTCTTTTGCACTACTAATAACCGCTTCCTTCATTTGCTCCCAGATTTGTTCAGTATCAACTTGCTCACATTCAACTGATTTACTAGCAATCGCTCTTAAGTACTCATCCTTATTACCTTGTTCACTTAACTTCTCCCTCTTAATTCTACCCACTTCCTTCCTTATCACCTTCCTCTCCATCCAAGCCCCCACTAACTTATTTTACATAAAACAATCTAATGATCCGATAATTCCATTTCCAAACCCCCTCACTGATTTAACATTTAACACATGCTTCAACATCTCCTTCTTCACCAACACAAAATCAATCATACTTTTCACTTCGATACCATCTCTACCTACACCAACTCTAGTATACTTATGAATACTCTTGTGTTTAAAGAAAGTATTACTTACACACATACTTCTCTCCTCACAGAAATCAATCACCTTCCTACCATTCTCATTTTCTCCCGACACCCCAAAGCCACCTGTTATACCATCTCTTTTTTGATCACCTATCCAACCATTTAGGTCACCCAACATAATCAATCTGAAGCTCCTACTTACCCCATGCAAAACTTCACTCTCTTCAATATTATCCTCAGATTGACCATATGTCACAACCACACATCCCTTGACCCTTTCAAACTTTAATTTAACCATTAGAATTCTAGTATCACAAAATTCCCCAAAATTAAATCTCTGTACCACAGGTCAACATCATAATTGTAAACTCCTTCCCTTCTCATTCCTGTCCACACCAGCACACATACACATTTTCATTAACTAATACCAGAGTTTTCACCTCGTTTCCTTTCATCTTTGTTTCAGTCACAGAGAGTAAATCATATCTGCCCTTTCTAAATACATCCATCACCTCTCTCCTCAACATTTATTCCTCTGACATTCCATGTACCCATATGATTCAAACATTTTTGCCGAAAGATAGAAGGTCGCTTATGGCGATCACAACCTTCCCCGAGGCATGCATTGGCATTCCTGGCAAAAGATAAGTGGTAGTGGGCAGCCAACCTAACTACCATCGCTCCTTTAGTCGCCCTCTACGACAAGCAGAACATACGATTTAGGCAATTCTTTCTCCCCCACACGTAGGGATATAAGGGATAGGGATATCTGTAAGATGTTGTCTAGAAGAAGGGTGTGGATATAAGTATGTGTATATGATATGTGGATAAAAGGTGGTGTCTGTAAGATGTTGTCTGGAGGATGAGTGTGGATATGAACGCAAAAGAGAAAGGCGAACCATTAGGCACTGGAATGTCATGGGAGACCCTACATACCATAAGCCAAATGCGAGGTAATTTCATCGCTGTGAGCGCTCTTTCTCTCTCTCTCTCTCTCTCTCTCTCTCTCTCTCTCTCTCTCTCTCTCTCTCTCTCTCTCTCTCTCTCTCTCTCTCTCTCTCTCTCTCTCTCTCTCTCTCTCTCTCTCTCTCTCTCTCTATATATATATATATATATATATATATATATATATATATATATATATATATATATATATATATATATTATATATATATATATATATATATATATATATATATATATATATATATATATATGCTGTAGAGCTATCCCCGGAACTTTAGATACACAATCCCAACCACACTGATAACCTTATAAACGTAACACGCTTCCCAATTTACTCTTATTCATCCTAAATTAACCATACCATACCATACCATACCTAAACTAATTTAACCTATAAGCAAAAATCAGTAACCAATCCATGAAAGTATAAGGAAATGTTAGGATCATTTTGTCTACTAGAATAAAATATGCAATAACATTTAAAATAAACTTAAAGTAGTCTCACCTATTTTAATATAATTAAAAATATAAGAACGGATTAGACTTTAAAGACCTGTAACTGAAAAGAAATTACTCGTAGAATATCGCAATAAAGGGAATTGAAATATCGCCGCATAATAGCAAAATACGTCGGAAATCGCAAAACAAATTTTTAACATCTTTTCCATCTAAAATGTTTGCAATGAAATAAAACATTATTTTGTTCTTTATCCTTTTAACTTTCCACTTATATATATCCTTTATCCAATTTCATTTTATTGCCAAATGGATATCCTATCGAATATCCTTTCAATTAACCTTTAACTAATTTAATTAATAAATAATGACAGATATAATATACATATTTCAGTTGGGCCAATTGAAACTTTTGGTATTTTCGAGATTATGGTTATATATATATATATATATATATATATATATATATTATACTTTATACCTATTATATAAATATATATATACTTTTATATATATTACATATCTATTATTATATTATATTATATATATACTATTATATCCTATAATATATAATATTATTATATATACTATATATACTAATTTATATATATATATAATACTATCATATCTATTTATAACTAAACTTATAATATTATATATATATATGTGATGGAGCGAAGCTGAAATTTTTGCATAACCGCGGTTGCGGTTTTTCTGCGGTTCTTAAATTTTTCAACAACCGCGTGTTGAGGTTTTTTTGCGGTTCTTAAATTTGTCAACAACCGCGGGCGTCTGCGGTTGAGCATAAAACAAAAATTTACCCCATTTGCTTTGTTTATTACTATCTACTCACTACTACGATATACCACTACTACCTAAATACTAACCTCTCATACTAACTCACACTCATCATTAATTAATATAATCATTAATTTACAATAATATACTCTACTAATACAAATACATAATCATATAATAATAGATTCCATAATCATATATAATAATCTTCTCAATAATAAAATAATAATTAAATAATAATAGATAATAAAATAATTAATCAATATACCTTATTATATTATTCCGTCTCGTCTACTATACCCGATCAACTCAACGCAACAAATAACGTACAAAGTGACAACGTTCATAACTATATCTACCCACAACATCTTCTTTAGCAACATACAAGAGACCCATCAGACACTCCATCACTGTCGTCCATGTCCTACACTGGCAAGTACATTTTTAATTATCTTATCGAAGAAAAAAAATAATACATTCTCTCTCTCCATCACTTTCACTCTCTCTATCTCTCTATCGCCGAATCTCATCAAAACCTCCAACACTCTTAATTTCATCGATTATTTATATTATATATTATCATTATATTTATTATTCATTTATTATCCGGTTATAGCATATCATTTATTATTATTTTTATTAACTATTATTATATATATATTTTATCTCTATTTTTATTATTATTATTTTTTATTATTTTTTATTTTTATAATTTTCCATTCTTTATTTATTATTTCATTATTATTTCTATATTTTATTATTCCCTTATATTTTTTATTAATTTTTATTATTATTTTTTTATTATTTTTTGTTTTGTTATTGATTATTTTTATTATTTTCATTATTTTATTTATTTATATTTATTTTATTATTATATTATGATTATTATATTTTATTCATTATTATTATCATTATTTTATTATATTATTTTATCTATTATTATTTCTTATATTATTTTTACATTATATTCTTTATTCATTTTATTATTTTTATTTTTTATTTTATTTTATCTATTTATTATTATTATTATTTTCATATTCTTATTCTTATCATCTACTGATATTTTTTATTCTTATTATTTATTATTTCATTATATTATTCATTATTACTCTTATCTTCTATTTAATTTTTATCCTCATTTCTATTCATTCTCATTCTTCTTTTTTACCTCTTTTTTTTCTCAATTATTTCATCTCACGTTTATGTATCTTATTCTCATTCATCTCTATCTCCCCTCCCCCTTCTTTCTAGATAGGAATTTTTTAATGCTTTTTGATCTTTCTGTCTTACTACTCAATAGTTATCTGATCTTATTCCTTCCTTCTCTCTTATTCGGTTTGCATATTCATCTTTATACTATTTTATAATTAAGTCAAGTCTATGCTTTAACGTACTGTCGAGCTCTCTCTGCATCTATGCTTCCAGAACTACGCGCTTATGACGAATACGTGATTTAACATACAGTGTATACCTTCACTATTGTTAAGTTTGCTCACAGTAGATGCAGAATAACTGAAGTGAAGGAAAAAAAATTGCCTCCTTATATAATATATAATTTAAATATAATATAACATAGTTAATTATCAGTGAGTTAGTATGGGCGATGTAAAAAATTATTATAATAAGTAGCTAAAAAATACGTATTATTTAAATATAGTGTGATAATAGTAAAAATATACTCAATATTACAGCATTTCATAATAGTAATATAAATAATTTTATGATTAATAATTAATAGACCCTATTTTTGCTCGAGTATATTGCTATTATGAATTCATATTAAATATAAACTATTGAACATATAAATAATGATGACTATGGAGCATATACTCAGGATAAATTACTATTATCAATCTCAACAACTCTAGACAGGAGAGACATATTCTTCACGCGCGCGCCAGAACAGGAACAACCCTCAGCAAACACACACCATTTCAATATATTTGCTAGCCACTACATAAGTAGATCAGATTGTACTGAACTCGAACTCCCATCATAGATACACTATAGAGAAAGCACGAAGAAGAGAAAGAAGAGTTTAGAAGGCAGGATGATGGAGTGCATGTGAGAGAGCGTGGAATATCCCTGACAGAGGTGAACACCGTTGCCTGGGGAGATTATGATTTTATATAATAACTGCGCCAGAACTAGACGCGTGTGTATGAGTTGCTAGGATTGTGTCGGAAAGAGAATGTACTGAAAAAAGCTCATTCTTCTGGTTTGGAAGGCACAAGAAGGAAAGAGGAATTTAAAATCAAGACTTATATACACGAAACAAGCTAAAACACATGGCTCATTTTTTAGCGCTTATTTTATGCTTACCCTTACCTGGCGAGTTAAATAGGATCCAGAAGAGATGGAGAAGAATGAAGAAGACGCTATAATGCTTCTTTTAATACTACCCCACTATTCATATCTATATCCCTAACTGCATTTACTCAATAATTCCCATATGTAAATAATTGTGAAACTATATGCAAACTAACTATGGATATATATTTTAACTTGACTAATTACTATATACTAATCATATTAGATCATATAAGGATAGGAATTATTATTGCATTCTAATTATTAAAGCTAATCATAATTTAAGCCAGCAACTTCAAACTTATTAATACAAATAAAAAAACGTATACCTTAACGATTTCCAAAACAACAAAAAAATATATTATAGATATATAGTAATCGTACTTAGAATTCATATATACATTGTTTCCACAATCATCGATTCAAAATAGCTATTACCTTCTTCAGACCTTGTGAGGGGCTGAGGCTCGCAATGAGCGCTCGTCCCAGCGAGCACATTCACACGGTAATACATATCACAGTTAGTAGTGATCAAAGACAATGAATAAGGACAGTCAAGAGGATCAAAAAAAATGAAATAGCACGACCTCTAGCTTCATAAGAGCTCTCACGTTCCCTCCATATACACCATGTATATAAAAGAAACCACGATTCAGTACAAGATAATATTAATCACATACCCAGTGAGATCCTTATCGCACGGTGTTGCGACAGGGGAACTTGGATGCGTGGTATCACGGTCAATGTAAGAGCTTACATTACCCTTTGGTGCATCTTAGACTCGGAGGGTGCCGACAACCAGTGATCCCCTCGTCACTCAAAAACGACCGACGCTCTGAGACTCGCCAGAATTCCAGTCACATCTGCCACCACTTTACATTCCGCAGCCAATAAAAAATCTCAAAATATATCTCTCAAATCCAATCCTTTCACAATCTTTAAATGATAACAAAAAACCTATATTACAACTTTGACATGTCGGTCTATATTCTTCTTGAATTTCTACGGTGTTGGCATTTATAATAACAACACACAACTCGTTACACAATTAGTTTTTCAAGTACTCCTAACCCTCTCTTTTATCAATCCTCTGCATATCACCTTATAAAAAAAATGTCCAAATGTATGAGAGCATCCTGTGCTTCACAATACTAGATCACACGATTGTATAGTTGAATATCCTAGCCGCTTCGTCTAATATCCAGTACACATAAGTATGTTAAACTACCCGGATATTTATATCATCACATTGATTTATTCACCATCGATAAACACAACCAAGTAATACCTAATACATGCAAGAACCCAGCTCATACTGGAAAGCGACCGTTCATGTTCTGTACATTCCACCCAAAAGTGAATATAAGTGAACAACCCAGCGCAACTTTCATCCTACCATTACAAGCAGACTTAACTCTAATCTACTACATCTATCATATACCCACATTATCGTCCGTCTCGCTCTATTTATCATTTCGACACAGCCAATACAATCCTCATCAGGAAGATATTTCAAACTCTCACATACTGTGTTTTATCGAAAGTGGCGTCACCCCTCCTAAGTCTATAGCCTATTGCTAGCAGAACAGCTGGTACTCTCTCCATAACTTATATAATACTCGTCACTATAAAATTGATGTCAATATCACACAACCACTCTCATAATACCCATTTAACCTTATTTTAATACACCTCCCTGTGTAAACCCCTATAAAAGCCAGACTCCTACTCATAACTCTGCTTCCTAGATATTCAGCCAACACAAAGGAGCGCATTAATCCTAGAAATAAGCAAGGTGCGAGCGCTTACCACTCCCGCCACCCCTACTTCTTAATTCTTTTCATAATGCTAATCCTCATACTTAGCGAGAATTAAAATAAAACATGGATCCACACTCAATCCTATTTGCAAAATAACATAATTATATAAATAAACCATGGAAACTATAAAATCATTTCCTGATATATACCTTCTACTTTTCGCATATTAAACTCATTAAACACTATACTACTTGCGACCTATTCGATCTTACACTATACGTCTATACATACCTTTTTGATTCCATATTTATATAACATCTAATCAATCAACATACACCATATGACACTAACACCTGTCTCAGAACTTCCCTATTAATCTCTTGTAATTACGCCTGTTAGTGTGCTATTTTCCTCCTCTAAAATCTAAAAGCAATTTCGATACGCCATACTCATGTTTATTTCTATACATTACATTTGGAAACAAGACAGAATTTTAATATTCTCAAACAAATTCCTTATTCATTCCACTTTCTAAATGCACCTTGTTAGTTATCAATCAACCTCTCAGTCTCCGTCAAGGTGGTGTGAACTCTCAAATTTCAACCAAAACTTTCAAGGTTTAACCGATCTATTCATCTTTTTACAACAACTCTTTTTATATATTATTATTATTATTATATTATTATTATTATTTATTATTATTATTATTATTTTATTTAATATATAGACTTTGATTGCGTTTCAAGGGATCTTCCACCAGTGGTGTGTATATCGCAGTCAACAAATTATACTTAGTAATACTTCTGTGTAACTCTGTCTCACTTCTCGGGTGGCGGAACACGGCTCCAAAATACGTCATCATTACCCTCGATGCAAATAATGATATATGGTGTTTTATTATTGTTTAAATTATAAAAATAGAATTTATATTATATAATTATTAAATTATAATAATTTGCTAAATATATCTCTCAAATTCTCAGTATACTATATTAATTTCATATCCTCGCTCCATCTATTTTTGATATCATTTTCACCAGTAAATTCTTTATTATTATCAACTTATTATTTTTATTACCATTTATCTTCAATACTATTTTTCTACACTCTGTATACCCTTATTATCCTCTATCCTTACTTAATTTCCTTGATCCTCCAAATAATATTTCTATTCTTCTTGCATTCTCCAATTCTCATAAACTCATAACATTCAATATCATTTCTTAGCAAGTTACTTAAAAAATGATTATCGTGCAGTATTTTTATAAGTGTTTTCTCATCCCACACTTTACTCCTCAGTTCCAATTCTATCAGTAAGAAATAGCACCATCCCTATTCATTATTTCTAACCTTTCGCGCCCCTTCCAGAAGAGACTTCACAATTTCTTCTAGGATTTATCTCTGTTCAATCTTCCTTAACCATATCTTAATTATTATTACATTCTCATTTATTACTTCCTACGTATAGTCAAAATAAAGTATTCCATTTTTTTATTATTACTTATTATATTACATTAATATTCAAACTACATTTCTTTTGAGGATCTCTCTACATATACCTTGAAGAAGGGCAAGCACACAACTTTCTTTACTTTATTTACTTTAAACTCAGATTTCTCATATCAACCTCTGCATTACCACACATACGTGCAACCTATAAGACATTATTTAATTCCCTCACTAAAAACATGCAACCACAGATACTTATCTCTCTCGTCAAAATCTAGGCAAATACTTGACGGTCTCAACTTTAGAATCCAAATTTCTATAATTTCCATAAATTTTTTAAAACTGATTTATTTTGCAAAGGGTATAATAATTTGGTAATAATGGTAACTATGGGATCTATTGGTCATGGCCCCTCAGATTTTCTACATCCACTTTAATTTCGTGATTACACTTTAATTTCAGCTATTTTCTATTCCTACTTCTGATACTATTACCCTCATCTAAGAGTTCTTTTGTATACATGTTAAAAGTAAAGAAGCGTATGAAAATTAGAACAGCTTTGTCATCTCAGATTTATCAACTTTTATATCAATCCTTATCTATATAACCTTATCTTTGATTACCTTTTTAGTCACTATATTGCAAAGCTTGAGCAGTTTTCTTTTTCAACACATTTTTGTACTATATCATTTATAATCCGATTTATTTATAGTTTACACATCTCTACACACTATCCAACTTTAGATTCTATACATAGTGTGAATTGTACTTCTATGTGTTTGAAGAACTATGTAAAGAGACTATATTAATCACATTACCTCATTCTCCTCACATAGAAAATCTTGAAATATCAACCTCCAAACATCTCTATTTTCCCTAATTTCACTCCATAAATAGTAATTTCTGTATGTCATTATTTTATCCTCCCTCTATTTTACTCGATCAACTATCCAACCATTTAATTTACAGAACACAATCAATCTGAATCTATCTGATTAACTTCCAGCTCTACTCACTTATATATTATTTATTATTATTCATTCTTTAAGGATTATCTGATCCTCAGATTGAATCTACATAGAAATTTCGGACTCTTCCTCAAACTTTACACATCACATTATTGAATACTATTTTATTTTATATTATATTATATTATATATATATATATTAATTATATTAATTTATTAATTATATATTATTATATATTATTAATATTTAATATTAATTATTTTTTTATTAATTATTTAAGTAAATTAATAGTAATAACGCTAAGCTGTAAGTTGCGGACGAAATATCCTTATATAAAAATTAAAGACTCACAATTAGATAATATATATCTAGAATATGAATTAATCTCTCCGGATATATTTTATATTAAAAAATATAATACATAATAATAATATAATATATAACACAATATAATAATAAAGTATAATAATAACAATATATTTTTATGTAGTATATATATATTTAAAATAACATTACTTAACGTAAAATAATATGATATAGTATTACATAATACTATTACTCGAATGGTAATTTTTATATATACTATTAAATATAAAATTATTTGGCTATATATACTAAAATAAATATATAATTCACCTCTCACGATACTATCAGTACAACTAGTATTATATATAGTAATAACTCTAAGCGATAAATCTTATATTTACTTTTTAAATGTACTATACTAAATATATAAAGATTAGCTCTTGAGTATATTATTAACTAGACTTCCAGTAGATATATAAATAGTAATATATATATACGTAGATATTACCAATTAATATAGTTATAAATTAGAATACCTAGGTAGATTATAAGGAAATAAAAGTGAGGTATATATGGATATATAGGGAATCTTACTCTTTACTTAATTATAAATAATATATAAATAATGTGATATTTTGCCGAATAATACCTACCAAAAGTATGAATTCTCACAAATTCGACGTAACTAACTATTAGTATATAAGTATATTACTTAGTGACCTATAGTTCGCTTTATATGAGTGTTTAAATAATAATATTCATTTTAATATTGATAATTTTAGTTGAGGTTATTTTACCGACCCCATATATATGATTAGTTTCACGGAAAAGAAAGTATATAAATCTCAAATTATAAGAAATACTATTTCCCCTAGTTATAATAATTGCAAATAATGAAAATTACATACGAAAGCATTACTATTACAACTTATAAATCAAGTAATATATATATATATATATTTATGTATAATAATTTGCTTGTAGTATTTATAGATTACTATTATATATATATTCATAACATTAGATTTATATAAATATATATAAACTTATTCTCTTTTGCCACGAGAAATTTTGCCCACAACCCACAGGAAAAATGAAAATAAGATACGAGGCACGTTTACTCGTAGTAGTTCAATCTCTCTATAACTGCGAGATAGATGTGAACTCTCTATTGACTAAATCGTGTGATATAGATACATAGAAGTACTCATGGTATCTTTTTTATGCGAACTTTTCCTTTGGGAGATTGTGGTGACTATAATTTATAATATATACATATATATATTATCAGTATACTAACCACTTAAATATCCTTAATATCACATTAATGAAACATAGAATAATCCAACTTATTTAACGACCTTATATATGGTAAGCAATATTTGAGGTATATTTATATAGATTAATTACAAGCAATTGTTAAATTCAAAGACCAAAACCTCATGACTGCGTCTTTAAAATCAAACATATAAGAAATTGCCTTGTCATCATACATCTTAAACACATAATAATAATATAAAATATCAAGCGTTAGATTGACGAAAACTGCCGGTCGAAATTATTATAGTAAATAAATAAATATAATATAATGAGTTTTTAAGATTATTTTCAGCATTTATACAATATAATGTAGGAGATAGAATAATATATATACATATTACTTAAAATTAAACTATATTGTTCACATAGAGACTATCCTCATAATACTAACGAGCTATTCCATACTATCAATTCAATAATATTCCACATATTAAAAATAAAACCTAAATACGGATTATGGCCCTCACAAAAATGATTAAAACTATTGGTCATTACGGGTAACCTGGTATATATATATATATATATTAAATACTACTTTCTAATTAAATATAAACTACAAATAAGTCATTAAAACTTCTATTATTAGGATAAACATTAAAATAGGTAGTCATACCTTTTCAATTATTATAAATATTACTCGATAAAATATAAACATAATTATACATAATTCTTATAATAGCAATAGCATAAAGATAGAAATTATTATATATATATATATATAATATATATATAGTACACAAAATATATATAATGTTAATATTGATATAAGCACTAAGAAGGTAATTCAAAATTCTGATAAATTTAACATAATTAATTATGAACAAAAATAAATCGACATAACAAGAAAAAGTAATGAATATTCAAAAATCAATTAGCTAAGACAATCTAGCTAGACCTAAATAATATATATATAAGTAATGGAAGAAATTAATAATTAAAGTACAAAAGGTGATAAATTTAGTATACCGTAAACCAATACTCTAAATAAGCATACTTTGTTTAATAATAAGCATTGGTATAAGCATAAAACTGCGGAATAGGCATGATGACTCAAACTCAGCATAGTTATACTAAATACTCTCAGGTGGATTATGAGAACGTATTTATTTAGATCATTAGCGTGAAATTCAGTGATGTGCTCTCGCTTCTTCGTACTCGTTCTATATATTTGCCAGATAAACCTGATTGTATATAAATACGTTTTCTTTTTCTCAAAAAACGAAATAAATTGAATTCATAAAAATAAGAAATGCGTAATAGAGTTTAATTTAAAATACTTCAAAGGATACATTTCTCCGGGTTTAAAAGCAATAATAATGAGCATCCTTATTAAAAGACCTCTCATATATCTATTAATACATATATTCTCCCTATTCACTACTAGGTAGTAAATTATTCTACTCAAGGATAATTTTATATAATATATACTCATATACGTGTCTAACTTACTACCGCTATGTTGACTATAAAATAAAATTAGGTTGATAAATAATATATAATGATTTACCCACAAACTATAGATACCGATAGTAATCTTACAATATTCAAGTTACACACATAATTCCTTAGTTAATAAATTTGAAGGTCATTTATGCTATAGGTAGTTAAAAAAGTCAGCTTGACAGAATATATCTATTATCTTATAGTAAATTACTAATTACTTTAAATCAATACTATTACCGCAATTTTGTACTTTATAGGATAAAAATTAGTATTCTTACTAAATCACTTTTATATCTATATATCAATTGTTTGATATATATATTGAACTCGGAATCTAATAAATATATTGAAATATAGAACACAAAAAAACTCATTCTGCGCTTATATTTATATTGTAGTAATCTTATATTCAAAAGCATTTATTGAATTACATATATATATAATTCAATATTATATATATATATATAAATATATTATAATACATATGAATAAAAAAATGAAAAATAAATATTTTTTAATATTTCCAAGTGATAAATATTAAAATACTATATACATAAAAATTTAAAACATATCTAGAAGGAAGATCACAGTATATCAAATTGGGTGAAATACGCTCGGATAAACTGCAAATAAAATTGTGGTGTTCCACAAGGATCTATACTTGGCCCTTTACTATATTACTCTTTATACTTTAATGATTCCTATGTAACTCACACGACTCTTTCATGGTCGCTTTTGCCCGATGACCATATCAATTTAATAGTGATATAAGATCCAAATTAACATACCTCATACCAGTACAGATAAAAATATAACGATTAAGACACATTTAATAAATTAATATGAATTGCAACATCAGTAGATCGTAGATTACAATAATACATAATACGAACCATCTGGGAGTTTTAGCTTCCAATGGCACATACTTCTTTTATAATAGCAAACAGGGTATAAGATATATATTTCAACATATTAAAAATAATATATATGTTAATATTAATAGTTTGATACTAACCTCAGAAGGGATGTTTGAAGCAAAAATTTCACTCCGGCTCCAAACACCTTTAATATAGTAAATCAAATTTGCATCTCAGTCAAAATTATAAACACGTAAAGTACATATTATTATTATTAGATACTCAACCAATGTTATCATGTTAATATAAATAAGGATAAATTATAATAACATATTCAAATATAAATTATAAATTAAGGCCTTAAGCATTCCTCCATTATATATATATACTATTATGAAAAAGATATATATTTATTAATAATATGTGACTATGTTAGTGAGTGCAATTACTACTAACATTATACTTATATATATTTAGTTCTCCCAGTATTACGGCTATATATAATATACTAATAGTACATAAATATTAAATATTACAGTTATTTTCTTTATTCGCTTATATTATATATATATATAATATATATACATCAATATTTCACTTGAGTATTCAATTAAAATAATTTGACATCATATGAAAGTTGCCGATTGTCTATGTACCCTCATGACCTAAGCCAAAGCTTCCGCTTTGCAGTGTACGACTCCTAAGCTCGAGCTGTCTAAGTGATAGGACTATGTGCACAGAGTAAATGAATACCCCAGTAGCACACCTAGTGCTCACAGTTTATGACTAAAATATACTTATAAATAAAAATTACTTTATTTATAGACTCAGTATTTCAGCTGAAATGAGATACTGCTCTCATAGCTATTCTCTTTTAAAACAGAGTTAAAGGAGATATTTTTAATGAAACCAGTACAATTTGTATAGAATTAAGTAATTAGCCTGTAACTTATTGTTAATGTAAAGTTAATGTTTGTGTATATGTACAAAGAGGAAGCCGCAAAATTATAAGATCATTTTCAATATTATTTTATAAAGATTTAGATTATATTAGTAGCACTAGCTCTAATGGTATATACAATTAATGTGTTATCGACATTAAAATTTTCTATAAATCATCACTCTCGCTTGCAATATTCCTTTATTTCGAATAGTCTTGAGGAAGGTTGATGAGAAAAATAGCGAGGACAATAGCAGTAGCTATAAAGGTTTGAGTAACTAGCTACCAAACTATTTATAATCGGAAATTACTCCGTACATAATTTATAAAATAATAATGTAAATGAAATTGACAATAAAAGACTAATTATTTAACATTTAAAGTGTGATAAAAAATAAATCAGTTCTTTTGCAGATATATAATAAGTAACTTATATTAATTATTATATATAATTTTAATTAATTTAATTTATAATATTATTAATTATATATTATAATTATATAATTCATGTTTACTTTAGATATAGAATTCATGCCAAAAAATAACATGTATATATAGTCTATTTACATTTAATTTATATATATATTATTATATTAATTATTATATATTATTTTTAATTATTTAATATATTTATAATTTAATTATTATTATATTTATATTATATTTATTATAATTAATTATTAATATTAATCTATTTAATTATTAATTTAAATTTATTATATTATTATTTATATTATTATTATTTTATATATATTATATTATTAATTATTATATATATAATTTTATTATTATTATTATTATGATATATAATTATTATATATATTTATTAAGTAGTAGTATAAATATATATACTAAATTGTTTCATTATATATTATTATTTAATTATTAATTATATATATAATATATATATTAATTTATTATTATTATTTAATTTAATTATATTATTATTTATTAATTTATATTTAATTTATATTTATTATAATTTATTTAATTATTATATATTATTATTAATTATGATATTA
>JABUQX010075150.1:7500-29777 GCA_015478945.1 Trachelipus rathkii | reverse complement strand
AACAATAATGTATTTGTGTTTAACCATTATTCTCCGATACAATCGGATGCATCGATGCATCGATGCATCAATGTATGTAATATGTAATATGCTATACATAATTCATCATTGTTTACTGCTTTTAGGTATGTAAAAGTTATATGTTTCAAACTAAATCTGTGTTTTACAGACCTAAGCAGAAGCAGTAAAGCAGTTAAAGCAGTAAGCAAAAGCTTATTATTACCCCTGTTTTGCTATGCAATATGCATATTTTTTCTGCTTTAGGTTATGTAAAGTATATGTTCAATGATATTTATTAATTAAAATAACATTAAATGTTAAAAGCAGTAAATCAGAAAGTAAAAGTGTTTTACATATCGCCATGTAAGGCTATGACATAATGGTGTTACGGGTTTCCAAATTCTTCGTGTTCTTCTGCGCTTAGTTCTTCTACGATTGCGTTTCAGTTTTCAATGCGGCTTTGCGAGGCGACTCGAGCAAAAATTGGTAGGCAGCAGCGAATTGCGGGGGCGTCGGTCTTGCGACCACGATTCGCGGAACCTATGTTAAAAAAAAACCGCGGACTCTTCTTTGTGATTGATGGCGCACGACGATAAATTTGCGGATTCATTCTGACCGAAAGACGACGATTTGAAAATTTGACGAAAATTAACAAACTTTAAACAAAGAATGCGACGAGAGTCAATAATGAATGGTCGTACAAGCTAGACGGCTTAGAACTATGAATCAAAATAAAACTTACACTGATGTGCCCTATAAATATAACTCAGCACATAACGTTACCTAACCAAGAAAAAAAAAGAGGGGCTATCCACCCCCTGGGATACCCCTGTGTGATAATCCCATACATAAAATCACCACCGCCTGCAAGTACGTGAGGAATCGTAGGAATGATAAATGATACCCAAAAAAAACCCCAATAACCTACGTGAGTAAAAATATCATTATTATGATCTGATCTACGTGTGTAAGGATTCGCGGAACGTGGCTCTGACAACGTCGGCGAGTCGGTTTGTATCCCGTACTACTACTATTATATATGCATTATATAATAATTATATATATATTATATTTATCATATATCTCATAATATATATCTATATATATATATATTAATATGATATATATAATATATAATAATTATATATATTATATATATTATATATAATATAAGATTGTATATATATATTATTATAACTTATATAATTTATAATATATTATTATCCTATATATTGGACTATAGGAAGCTAACTTACTAAGCTTCCCAGAGCCTCTGATTATGATGACGATTAGTTCGAAGTTCTCTGGAATAAGATAAATTTAGAACGAATATCTGTTGCAGTTATGAGAGATAAATTAATAATTTACGCTGTTTGCAAATCATTAATAATAACTGTAACAATTTGCATTACCTTTAAAGTTTAAGAATAGCCGATGACGATGTCATTATCAGCAGTTGTGAAAGAATTAGAATTGGGGGTACTTAAAAATGTCATAATTTGTAATTTTATACCTACTTATTTATGTATTTGTCAAATTACTGCTGATGAACGATTATTATTATTACAATTATTAACAGCGTAGAAACAATTATTATCATTTTTTTTTATAAATAAAAAAATTAAATTTTTTAAAAAGCCCAACTAAGACCTCACGAAAAAATAATCACATTATTATTATTATTTCATAGAATTGCGATTTAAACTTAAGATCATCATTTTAAGTTGGCCTCTTAATACCACTATCTCGTAACAATATATATTATTATATACTATATCTATATAATATATATCTATCTACTTTATATATATAATATATAAATAATTATATATAATATATATATATATATATATATAATAATATATATAACATATATAATTTATATATTATATAATATTAATAATATTATATATATATATATCCTTATATATATAATATGATTATATATATTATATATATTATATATATTATATAATTATATTATATTTATATATTAATATATATATTAATATATAAATATATATATAAAGTGTTGTAATATATGATATATATATATATATATATTTATATATATATATATTATATATATTTTATATTATATAATATATATTTATAATATATATATAATATTATTATATATATATGATATATATATATATATAATATATATATCATATATATATATTATATATATATATATATATAATATATATATATTTATAATTATGATATATATAATTAGTTAATATTATATTATATATATATATCTATTTATATTATATATATATATATATATATTATATATATATACATTATATTAAATATATATATTTATTACTATTATATAATATTTATTATATAATATATTATAATATATTATATATTATATATTATATATATATATATATATATATATATAACCTGACATACTTTTAACTTTTCAGCTCGCATTATTGTTTTTTTTTTTTTTTTTTTTTTTTTTTTTGTTTTTTTCTTACTTTCGGTGTATAATTTATGGAATAAATGTTAACATAACAACAAAGTTTTTTAAAATTTGTTATTTTCTTAATTCCCAGAAGATGAAGACTTGCTCTTTCATTGTGTTGTATTTGCTTGCTTCTTATTTTTCATTGAGGCAAAAGAAGTCAACCAAATGGCACGTATTCGCGCTCTCTCCACTTTGCCTTTTTTCGGATACGTGAA
This sequence comes from Trachelipus rathkii, assembly GCA_015478945.1. Lineage (NCBI taxonomy): Eukaryota > Metazoa > Arthropoda > Malacostraca > Isopoda > Trachelipodidae > Trachelipus > Trachelipus rathkii. The sequence continues at coordinate 27,074 of JABUQX010075150.1, read as the reverse complement.
AATTTAATTTTTACTATTATTTTGTCAGTTATTTTGTTGATTTACGGTATATATATAAATATTATATATATATATAATTTTTATCATATAGACTGTTAACCGTTTATATTTTATTAGCATCCGCCTTCAGTGATTTTCTATATGCTGCGTGTTGCGCTCGTTTATATTATACATTATTTTCTTAGCTCATTACGTATATTATATATATTATATATAATATATAATACTAATGATATATATATATTATATAATATATATATCATTTTACTATATTACAGGGCTTGTCAGATCTTCAATTTATGGTATAATCCCAAACATTTGTTCCAGCTCTCCGGAAAAACCCAGCTTGTACATCAGATGATGAATGTCTATCAACAGACAAGTTGTGCTGCCAAGTTCGAGCATGTCCTAACAAATACTGCACAACGCCAGAGGTCATTCCATTGTAATTGACACTTCTTAGCATAAAATCTGATTCATCACGTTTCTTCTTATTATATAATCATGTAAAATGAATTTGAAAATACATTCAAAATAATTCAAAATAATATCTAGTTTATTGTATATCTATGTGATTTTATGTATCTTACAAACTTTGATTGATGTTTAAAATAAAATAAATTTTAAAATCACTTTGATTTTGTTATATCTCGAAAAATCTCTTTTCCTATTTTGACATCAAAATAAATGATGTCAAAATTTGATATAATAGTTATCAATATATATGCGCCCACCTTCAGGAGCGCAGAGCGAATTTCAATGAAAAATTTGAAATTTCAAAAGAACATAAGAAGGCGGAGAGTAATATTCGATGTGATTTTCTTTTTTTGATATTGCAAAGTCGTATCAATAATTATGGGATGCCAAACACTTTTTATTTGGATATATTACCAAAATCCTAAACCTAATCCTAAAAACCTAAAGTCTATTTTATTCTAAAGGTTTTAAGATGTTTTAAATACTTTAGAATTAAAAGAACATTTCAAAATTATAGATATGGTTCAGAGTCCCCATGCAAGATGGAAGTACACAAATTGTCATGATTTTTGTTTGGGTAAGACAGCTGCTAAAGTACAATACATGTTGAAGATTCGTATGTAAATATTTTTTTAAGAAATTGTAAATGGTTTTTGAGATACAAAATTTATTTGAGATTTGTTCCGAAACTAATAAAATTACAAAGTTACCCGTAAAAATTGCAACTTCTGAGGTTCAATGATCAAAAAAAGGGGACAATACGCCAGAAAATCAAATAAGAAATATGCTTGACAGTCGAAAATTCGCCAACTCATGAAAATATAAATTCCCCATTAACAGCCCGCTCAGGCGTTAGTTAGAGTTAGGTTAGGTTTAGTTAGGTTTAGTGATGAGGTTGGTTAGGTTAGGTAGGTTAGTTAGTGTTAAGCTAAGTTTTGTTGATTGTTAGAGAAAGGTCTAAAATAATTCAGATTTTTGTTTCTACAAATGTCGACCATTTGACCTGGTCGGTCCATTTTCCGCTGTCGGGCCGATTTTCGTAGATAGCATTCCAAAAAGAGTTTATTTTAATTATAGAAAACTATTTTTTTTCATTTTCGCAAACTCTAGGAGCTGGAGCCGAAGTCGGATGAAAGTGCGGAGTCGGAGCCGAACTGATGCCGGAAGTCGGAGCCGGAGCCGGAGCTGGAGTCCGAGTCGGGAGCCGGATCTGAGGTATAATTTTTTTGTTAAAGAAATTTTTTTTTTCCGGTTGAAAAATTTATTGCAGGAAGACGTTGCGGGAAAAATTTTTCAGATTAGTGCTGAACCTTCAGGCGGATGCCGAGAGTCGGGAGCCGATCCCGGGGTATAAATTTTTTTCAAATAATATTTTCTCTTGTAAGCATATTTTATGCGCAGAAGACGTAGCAAAAATTTAAAATAGTGCAGAAACGCTTAGTCGAGCGCGAGGGGAGCTTACGGTACTAAGATGGGGCTATAAAATTTTTTTTCAAAAAAACTTTTTATGAAAAATTTATCACAGACGGAATTGCAAAAACCTAGATGAAATTCCCAAGCCGGAGGCGAGTGTGAGTAAGAACAAATATTAATTTTTCCATTTGGGTTATAAATTTTTTTTTATCAAAAGCTGCCCTGATATATTTTGAAAGAAAATATATATATATTATTATATATTATATATATATATATATATTATTATATTAATATTATAATATATATATATAAGAGATAATATTATATATTATATATAATATTATATATATATATATATAATATATTTAAGAACCAAAGTAATTTAAAACCACAAAGAAATAGATATGGGGAAATAAATTCTTTTAAAAAAATAATGAGTTTACGTTTCGAGACTTTGACTCAGTCTCCTCCTCAGAACTACAATTGGATTATAGTTTTAATCTTTAATCTTAAAGTAAATGCTGGATTATATAAAATGTAATGCCAAAATTGCACAAAGAAATGATCATATCGTCGATTGGGATGGCGCAACTTTTTTATTTTGAAATTTCTATCAATGATAGATAATCTAAATCAACTACTGGAATCTTTTTTCATTTCAACTAAGTGAATGATAACTTATATGAGGAAGGTTATTCAAAACTGTAAGAAGAATACCTATCTGGAAAAACAAATTCTTAACATCATAAAGAAGGAATCAATTTTTTGACGCTTTTGTTCTTTACCTGTATATATTATGTAATTTAGTTTTATTAATTTTGTTATGATTTAAATTTTATTTCATTTGTTAGTGTCCTTAGACTAGAACGTAAACTTCTTAATTTTTTAAAGAAATTTGAATATTTGTAAAAATTTGTTAAATTACTTTTTCTTTACATTAAAAGGTTTGAGTTGAAGTAAAACTCTTTAAATTTTGTTATTATTATTATTATATTTATTATTATATTTATATATTAGTTATTTATATATATATATATATATATATTATATTTAATGATTATTTTTTTTTATTTTATATATTTATTTTTTTTATTTATTTTTTATTGTGTTATGTTTAGTATATATATTATTATATATTATATAATACATATTTTTTTTTTTTTATTATGTGGGATAATATTTATGTATATGTGCAAATATATATATATTGTTTCATCATATATGTTGTGTATGTTGAAAGTATTTATGTTGCCATCTCTGCTAATTGCTTTCATTTTTATATTTCTATTTAAATTTATATTTATTTTGTCAAAATTAGATTTTATTTCCATTTTAAGTTTCTGAGGAGAGACTTGTACTAGTCTCGAACGTAAGAAACTGTTTAATGTTATATTTTGATTTCCTAAGTGCTGTTTAGTTGTGTGATATGTGGTTTTTATATATATATTATATATATATATAATATTTATATAATATATTTATATTATATATATATTAAATAGTAGTGTATAGTATTTATATATATATATATATATATTAACGAGTATATATGTTATATATATATGGTATAAATTTATTTTCTGACGGTGTTTAACCTGAAACTCGGGCGCTATAGCCCCCAAAGGTGCATTTTGGTTCTTGAAGATTTAAATGGTGGAATCTTTTTTATTGTTTCCAATTTGATTATCGAGATGCTTATTTTAACCCAAACGGATGTTTAAATCGTCTTCCTACGTGCTCTGGTTGATTTACATTGAAAAATATAATCGAAGAAAATCATGTCAATTTTATTTATTCGATCGATATATCTTGTAGTATCGGGTAGCGCTTTCGTCGCAACCGTTCTGCGTTATATATAGTCTACTCCGGAAAGGCTCTTTCTCCTGGTCGCAGGTATCGTATCCGCGCTCCTAAATGGTTGTGGGCGCACCGTGTCAGATGGTGGACGTAACCTCGGTTCGTAAGAGCGAGGTTATCGTGTCCGGGCTGTCCATAAAACAGAAAGCCGCGTGTAGAAGCTGAATTGGAGATTGCCATAAGGAGTGGAGCAGTGATCGAGCCAGAGAACCTGGAGGGGGGTCCCGTTCTGAAAAAGAAGAAAATGCATAGATAAGTAGAGAAGGAGTCGGAGTCAAGAAGGAAGGAGTGGAGAAGGATCTGAGTCATGAGGAGTCGGAAGTTCGCATCGCACTGGTGTCGCAAGCCGAGCGTGCTGATTAATAAATATTCTTTTATACTTGTCCAAAATATATGTTTATAAGGCGTAGAACTCGAATTCATAGTTTTAAGTCTAGAAGGGTTCTGGGACCCCCGAAAGGTGTCTCCAGAAGAAAAGCTACAGCGGCAGAAGAGAAGAGGAAGAAGAAGGAAGGAGCGAAGAAGAATGAGCCAGAAATGGTAAGGTCCCCATACGATGGTACGAACCACAATAACGGGATTTTACCAAAATGGGTTTTTCGATTAAATAAATGGAAAAATGCAGCTCATTAATAATAATTAGGTAGCATACGTATCATATGTCGTACTATATAGTAAAATATATAATATATTATATATATATTTATATATATATATATTATATATTAATATCTATATATATATATATAAATTATTATTGTATATATATATATATATTATATTTACCTTAGAGAAAGCATAGAATTTCAAGTTAACTCTCTTCATTCTCTTTATTTTAACGTGAGCTATGTGATTTCCTTTTTTAAGTTGAACCATGGAGGTATTGGTGATTCCAGAAGCACAATATACCTAGGTTTACTTGTGTTTATTTTTTTTATTTTAATTTTTATTATTTTCAAAGTTTTATTTTTATTAGATATAAATCTATTATATTTGAAACTGTTTTTATTAATACGGTCTTATAAAATATTACTTATTTTAATTTACTGATAAAACGAAAGTTCAAACTAACGTTTCCCATCGCTTCATTTTACATATATACTATGGTTATATTTGTATTTAATATCATTTATTTTTAATTTTTCTTATTATTGTTATACTTATAATGTTATTTATTTTTATGATAATTTTCATTAATGTTAAACTTTTATTTTATTTTTTTTTTTATTTATTTTTTTTAAGTTTAATATTTACTACAATTTTTTTCTCATAATTCTTATATTTTTTTTCTTTCCTTGTTTAAAAATTTGTTAACATACTTAAATTTATTATATTCTGATGCGATGGTTACTTGCTATCTTGAACTCAATAAAAAAGTATGTGACCAATAAGAGGTAAGGTTTGCCGGAGAAGAAATAACGATATAGAATTAGAGTCGAATTAGAGTATTGAGACCTTCCATATGAAGTAAGTACCTAGTCGAATAACAGCAAATCTTGAGCTGTGCGAACCGCCCGCCATCAGAAACCAGTAATATACTTTTCCTGTGAGGTGATTGTTGAGTTAAGCGGAGTTGGTGTGTGGTGGTAAAGGATATTAATTGGGGTGACGCCGCCCCCTTGGCATTTCTTTTTTTTTTATTTATAAAAAAAAAAGGATCGAGTAAAGCTACGGGTTGGAAGTAAGATGGACTAAGCATCTGGTAGGAAGGGTCGAGAAAATGACTGCGAATGGGGGAAACCACTGGTACCGGAGTGCGTGAGATTTCCGCTTAATTATTATGCCTAATGGAAGAGAGTAGATCTCAATGTCTGGATCGCACTCGCTACGTCTCTTCTCTCTCTCTCTCTCTCTCTCTCTCTCCTCTCTCTATTTATATATATTATAATATTATAGTATATATAATTAGATTAAATATATATATATATTATAATATATATATATATATTATATTATATATGTTTAAGTCCGATAGCTGACCCGTGTATCTAAAAAACTACGCTAGCTACATAAAAATGAATACATTTTCGAAATCAGCGAACATTTTCTGCCAGGAAATGGAAGAAGATAATAAAATGAAGTCGATAAAAAGAAAGTATTAATTAATAATATGACAATGTGTACGATAAGTTTGCTTGAAATGCATACAATTTTTTTGGTAACGAAAAAATATAAAAGAACGAATGGTGAAAAATCGATGGGTCATAGATAGAAAGAGGATCAGGTAAATGTTTTTAAGTACCAGTAATGAGCTAAGAAAGTTTTCACTTAACAGTTAATAACTTGTTTATTTTTATTAAATTCTAAATTCTAAATTAACACACATCAGGCAGGTTTATTTACAATGAAGGAGAGTGGTCAAAAAGTAAATAAACCGAACTAAAATAAGATAAAGTACTTAAGCAACCTAAACCAAGCTGAAGAACCTTTCTCATCCTTTGCAGACTAAATGCGCGGCGTGGTATATATAATATAGAATATTAAATATATAATAGATTATATATATATATATTATATATATTATTATATAATATTATATATATATATATAATATATATTATAATATAATATATATATATAGAGTAATATGTATAATTATATATTATATGTATTATAATAATTTATGTTATATATACTTATATAAAATTATTTCTTTTTACGTATTCTTTCTTAATTACAGTCTTCTAACTCGATTAACCAAAGTCTAACTTGGCTAAACCTACGAACTACACATCTACTTTTTTATATACCATCTCTTATTAGGACTTTATGTTCTTTCAAGCGTACTTCCTCTTGCTTAGAGCATAGCTTTTAAGAAAACAACCTATGCTCAAACCTAACGCATCTTTGCAGTTCACATTACTGTTATTTATACAATGTCATGCATCTGTAGCACGTTTCCTAAACGTCAAAGGTTAACATTTATATTTTAATATATCTTTTTCTGATAGCTGAATATTTATATTTTGTTCGTTAAGTTTTCATATTTTATAACTTTCATTTTACTATTTTATTTTATTTTATAACTTTTATTATACTTTGTTTACTAACTTATTAATATTTTATGTTTAATTTTGTTGGTTAAGAGTTTTTATTTAAAAAAATTTATTTACATTTACTGTTTTGTTTAAAGTTTTTTTTATATTTTATAAGTTTATTTTACATTTATATTTTGCTTAAAGTTTTTATTTATTTAAAAAGTATTATCCTAAATTTATATTTTGGCTAAAGTTTTTATTTATTTTTTAAAACTTATTTATTTTTTATTTATTTTTTTAAAAAAGTCTTAAAACATTTTATGTTCTTGCTAATCTTTTTTATTCATTTTTTAAAAATATATGTGCCTTGTTGACCCTAAAGAAGTAAAGCAGTAAAACAATAAAGCCGGAGCAAAACACCCCACTTCACCCCTCCCTCCAGGCTGTGTTGTACTGCTTTACTGTTTTACGTCATATTTTGATATCATTTTGTGTAAACATATCATAAAAATAAGTTCTTTGTGTAAAAATATCACAGAAAATTGAAAGTTTTCTTTAAAGTTTTAAATCATAAATAACATAACATAAACATCGCTTCTTTGTCCAAAGAAAATAAATTATGTTATTGTAATATTGGATTAAACTAACTAAAAACATGTAATCATAATTTCACTTTAATATATATTTACGAAGAAACTTTAATTAGTTCTTCTAATTCTCCATAATCAAAAAATTTTAAGACAACTTCAAGCTAACATTATCCTGAACTAAAATATAATGTATTCATAACAAACCCTAACTACCTTAGATGAATAAATGCAAGATGAAACAAGTTCTCTGGTAATGATAAATAAGGCTAAACATTTCCAAACAGAAACTTAAACCGAGCCGCATTTCTATTATATCTTAACTTTTCAATGTTTAAAATACATTAACAAAGCAATTTAACAACTCTAAACAATTATTTATGCAGTTACTTTAACCTATCCAACCATGACTGAGATTCAATAAAGCTAGCCAAACCAAAGAGTTTACTTGAACCAAAATCAACAGCCTAATAATCAAAACAGTAATCATGGTGTTCACTTTCACATAGTTACCAAAGTTTTTCTACAAATCTGACTTATCTTTATCAGGAACATAATTGAACAGCGGGTAAACAAATTTAAAACACCGGAATAGCGGCACACAATCGTGAAATTGAACGGCTGCGCGACTGCCATAACATTACGCAGAACCGTAAAATAGTGTTCCGATATATTAATCCATACAATTCGATAGTCTTGACATAAATTCCCCTGCGAACCGACAATCGACCACGTAAAGCACCTAATATTACACGATCCTTTTTTTTTAAAATTAACAACATGAGAACCGATAGCCAAGGCGGGCGGGTCAATAATAGTCCTTTACCAGCCAAACTCGCGCCTTATCTATCACTGGAAAGTTTACTGGTTTCTATGGCGGCGTTCGCACAGCTAAGGATTTGCTGGTTTGTCATGGTACTTTCTGCACCATTTGAGGTCTATACTCTAATTTCACTCTAATTCTATCTTATTTTCTCCTCCAAACCTTACCCATGCCTATAATATTCCTCCATCATATATCATTCTGTGATTGACGTTATGTTATATTTTGATCACACATTAAAACTACTCTCTAGACATTTATGTTAAATAAGAAATAACATATTATATTATATGTATTAAATTAAAAACAAAATGTTTTAACAAAATAAAACAAAAAATTAAAAAAAATTTATGAAAAAAATATATATTTTTAAATAAATAAGTGATCTTACAATAATATACCCAAGTGAAACTCACACACACGATCAGAGAGAATACAAGATTACAAGAGAGATTAATAAAATAGTATCTTGTTTATACAATAAAATAAGTGTTTTTTAACAATATTGATACATGAGAATCAAAGCAAGTGACTAAATACTTACGATTACATAGTAAGCTAAGAGAGCATCAGGGTAGCCAAATACATATTTAATTTGTATGATTTGAATATTAATGAAAATAAACTAGCCAAGTATAATAGCATCTGAAAGAAAAACAATACATAAATAAGTATATATTATATTAACATATATAAAAAGTAGATACTAGATATATGTGAAAATAAATAAGTATAAAGTATATACAAAATATATAAATGTAATATATAAATATAAACCAAAAAATATAGAATTTATACGTTAAGAAAAAAATATGATATTATCAGAAGCAAGTTTGACGCATTTGGTTTGGTGTAGTATATTTTTTAATATAAAGATTTCGATATTATGCTATTAAGGTGATAAAATCTAGAAGTTTTGAAGAATTCACATTGGAAATTTATTATAACGAGATTTAAATGAAAATTATATAAATGATTAATGAAGACAAATGAATAAAATAGTCAGGAAACAAATATATTTTAGCATGTATCAGAGCATTAGCACATATGAACAGTCAAAACTATTTTATTTAGATCGGACGTCTTTTAAGAAAATCAGTTGGAGAAAAGTGTGTGTATTAGATCTTATCAAACACGTTGTGATTTATGGTAAGAATTGAAGACATGTAATGTGGACAATAAAATATATTTAATAATGTAACTACCAGTTTATTCCTCATTTGACGCATTAGTACGCTCACCATAAATATACATTAATATAACCACAGTGCCGGTGATATCAATTGCTTTAGTTCATGTAAATGAGTAAGTGATAGAGATCTACTATGAAGACTAAACTTATCTACTAATTAATATATATTTTAATCATAGTTTCTCACTTCGTACTGAATACGAAATGAGTAGAAGGTACCTGCAATAATTATCCCTAGAAGATATATTTAGAAATTCTAAAGCATCGTCACTATCCTAGGAACCAGATGGCCCCACCTCTATAGATTAAACTGCAGTTATTTGTAGCTTATATTAGTTAATTAAAGAGCTCGGTTGTCTAGTTTAGAATACATTATAGGTCACAGTTGTTAATCAGTGCAAAAACCTCATTTATGGGGCTGTTAAAATTTCCGTTTTGTGGCTTCTTTTGCCTCAATTTGGCCATGGTTATAAGGTATAGAGGGGACTGCGTGTTCTATGGCATTTACTGGCTTTCATGTCGTGTTCATCAGGCACCTTGTGCCATATCGTGTCTTTGTACAATATGCATGTGGTTTTCGTCAGTATAGTGACGTTGATTCTTACTGGGAGATTCTCTTTTCTCGCGTTGTCCTCAAAAGAGGACACCCTTTTACGATCTTAAAACTTATCATATTTCGAGTTCTAGGGCCTTATAAACTAATATAAGAGGGACAGCCAATATTGTGGCTAAGAATTATGTATCTTATGTAACTCAGGCACCGCTCGGTCGCGCTCGGCGAGGCCACGCGGGAGTGGCCGGTGCCAGATCCGATCTCTGGCGTGAGAAGATCAGAATTCCTTCTCTTCGACTCCTTCCGTTCTCTGACTTCCAGGAGCTCGCGTGTTGCGCTACTTAATATCTTATGCGATGTGTGCTTCTTTTTTCAGGAACGGGCGACCCCCCCTGGCAGGGGTCTCCTCGCGGCTCGATCTTCCATCGACTCGAATACGTTAAACGTGATAATTTTGACGCACTCTCCAAATCGACTGAATTGCAGCACGTTGCTAGGCAGGGGCATTTTCTGTTGATGATTTAGGATAGAGGCCTGCACCGGCAACGTTACCTCCCGTCAGAGCAGACGCCGTTATGTAAGGGAAAGGTTATAATCGTCTAAGGCCGGACTCTGACGACGCGTGCGCCAAGATATGTTTGCTGAGCAGGCAGCGTCATTACATGGGACGCTAATACAGACCCCTTATACAGACAACGCGATGAAGATTGCGCGTGCATATCCCGGGGTAATGCCCCTCTAAGACGCAGAGATGGTTGCGGACGAAGGCCTGTTCCCGATACTACAACGATCAATATCGAAATGATTTTAAATAATGTAACTGATTTTCTTTCGATTATGTAGCCGGCACAGGTATTGCTAAACTATATAAACCAAGGGGTTCCTAGATGTTTTATTTTGAACATTTATATATCTATATACGTATATATATATACAGTATATTATATTATTATATATATATATTATATATATATAATTATAATATATATATATATATTTATATATATATATATAGTTATATATATATATATATATATATATTATACTTATATATATTATATTATATTATATTATATATATATATATAATATATTATATATATATAATATATATATATATATATATATATATAATATATATATATATATCACGGTATATATATTATATATATTATTTATATATATATATATATATATATATATATATATATATTTATATTTTATCAATTATTTTAATAATCTATATATATATATATTTATATATATACTATATAATATTTTTATATATCTATATTATTTATTTTATATTACACAGAATTTAATCCGAGGTAATTGGTCAGGGAAGTATTTGTATGGTTTTCCTGACCAAGTGGCCAGGTTGCAGGAATATTAGGTCCAATAGCGCCCTGCTTCAGGTGACATACTCGGAATGCTTGCCTCGTAGGCAGGGTCGCATGCCTAGTACACGGCTTTTCCCAATGCGAGAAGCATGAAGAAAGTGATCTTGTTTGTGAAAAGACTGTCGTTGGATGTGGTTGGTAATGGTTGTAGTGAGTGTTTTGTATTGAGATTAAGTAGATAGTACATATGCCGTAACTGCAATATGTAAAATATTGCACTGAAAATTCTAGTACGAAAAATTTTTTGTGGTCTGTTCACATTTTCACATCGCGAACTAGAACTCGGGAACCCATACTGACGAGGGAATCCTTGTTTCTTAAGGTGAGCCTCTTATCCTGAGGTATTTGGTCAGGGAAAGTATTTGTATGGTCTTCTGACCAAGTGGACGGTGCAGGAATAATTTAGGTCAATAGCAGCCTGCTTCAGCGTGACAATACTCAGGAATGCTTGCCACTGTAAGGCATGGGTTCGCATCCTGTACACGGCTTTTCCAATGCGAGAAGCTTGAGAAAAGTGATTTGTTTGTGAAAAGACTGGTTCTGTTGGATGTGTTGGCTATTGGTTTGTAGTTGAAGTGTGTGTATGGAGCTTAGTGTAAAAATATACCTTGTCTCAAACTAAAATAATTGCAGAAAATCTCCTACTAACGAAAATTTTTTTGTGTCTGTTCACATGGCCGAACTAGAACTCGAACCCATACTGAGAGGGAATCCTGTTCTTAAGGTGAGCCAAAAAGCTCGCCTTAACCCAATGAGTCAAATGTGAACTTATATATATATATATATATATATATATATATATATATATATATATATATGATATTTTATATTTAATGAGATATATATTTATATATATACTATATAATTTATAATATATAATATTTTATATATCATATATACTTTATATTTTATAGTTGTTTATTTTTTTAACAATATTTGAGAGATGTTCTATAACTAATAATTGTCAAAATGGTACATCATAATTGTTTTGACAATTTAAAAATTCATGAAAAAAAAAATTACTAAATCAGTGAGAAGGATCAGCAATCAACTTTTCATTGCCTGCACGAATACATTGCCAGAAGATACTATGCTGTGTGATAACTGAAGTAAGAAAATTTTGAAAAATCCTGACATACTATAGGAAGTGCAACCAGATGAATCATGTAGTTCCATGAAAGCTCACTCTTCTGCAGAAAGCTCATCTTCAATTGCTGAAGCTTCCTCTTATAGTGATGAAAATCCAGATATGAAATTTTTTTTAAAGGAACTAGATGTTACTCCAATAAAGAAGCGTAAGTACCTATTTCAGCTACATACTACATATATGTAGCAGAAGAAACATGGTAATTAATATATGCATGACTCTTTAATAATGCATAAACTTTAAACATTTATTACACAAAAGAAAATTAGTTCTAATATAGTTATAATCTTTTTTTTAGGGGGTAGATTGCATTCAAGACAAAAGTGTATAAGATTACAACTTTTGAATAGTACAAATAACTATGGAAATAAATAGAAATAGACTAAGAAAGATGGAAATACCAAGTCATCAATGAAATGGGAATCTGATTTAGAGTTTTAAAACAGGGTAAGATTAATAGAATAAATTATGTTTTTAAATCTTAATTACTAAATGATTTTAAATAAATGTTTTATATTATGTTAACATTTATAACTGACTTATATTTTTAAAGTTTTTATCTATTTTAGCATTTTTTATTACATTTTCATAACTAAATGTAGAAGTTTCATGGCATGTTTCTACATATCTTGCACTTTACAATTTAATTGAATTTTTTTAAATCAAATTTATGAAATAAGGAAGATAAAATAGTCTAAATGACCTGCATTTTAAAATGGAAGACTTGTCATTATATTAATTTTCAGCCTGTTGTATGATGTATTGCAATAAATTTCTTAATTCATTTTTAATATATTTTACAAAATTTTGTTTTTTTTTGATTTTGTACTCAATCATTGACTATATATACTTTTCCAGGATTTGATAACTTGAATAATTTGGAATATACCTGAAATACACATGTCTTTAAAAGGTAAGTTATTACAAGAGATGTAAAAAACTATATGCAAAATTTTTCCAACAAGATGAAACTAGCAGAAAGTGCCCTGGTAAAAAAAGATTGTCTTAGTATAAGAAATATTGATAGTGGAAAGAAAGGATCAATTCAAAAAAGACTAATTTTGATGAATCTAAAAGAGGAATACACTCTTTCCAAAAATGATACTTCTATTCCAGTTATTGGATTCTCAACATTTGCAAGATTTAGACAAAAATTTTGTGTACTGGCTGGTGCATCTGGTACACATACAGTTTGTGTATGTACCTATCATCAAAATACAAAGCTTCAAGTATTTGCCCTTAGTTTGTATGACTACAACTATAAAATTCTAATGGAAAAAAGTGTGTGTGTTACTTAACAAACAAAGTGCATGTTCCATTTATGCAATTTATGTCCAAGAGAAACTGGTTAGAGAATTTCTTTCAAGCATTGAATTGCTTCATGATATGGAGAAGATAATTTGCAAACAATGGGTTACAGTGGACAGGTGTTCTCTGATAGAAATATGTGAATCATTAGATGAATATATTTATTCATTAACTAAAAAAATTATTAACTTAACCAGGCACAAAACACAATCACATTTTTTAAAAGAATTAAAAATTAATATTACACATAATGAAGTTATTTTATTTTTAGATTTTGCTGAAAACTTTTCATTTATAATGCAAGATGAAATTCAAGGGTTTTACTGGGAAAATTCCCAATGTATTCTTCACCCTTTTGTGATGTATTATAAGAATGAACAAGAATTAATTTGTAAAAGCTTTTGCTTCTTATCCCTTGATACTAAGCAAGCACAACTATGGTTTATACATTTTTATGCACTCTAATTCCCCACATAAAATCTTTACTTCAATTTAGAAAAAATCAGTTATTTTAGTGATGGTTGTGCTGGACAGTACAAAAACAGGTTTAACTTTTTGAATATTTACTTTCACAAGAATGATTTTAATGTTGACTGTGAATGGCATTTCTTTGCCACTTCACATGGTAAAAGTCCTTGTGATGGTATTGAAGGTGTTGTAAAAAGAACAGTTGCAAAAGCTAGCCTTCAATGTCCATTTCATGAGCAAATAAATAATATCCCCTCTAAAGATGTTTTAATTTTGTGAAAGAAATGTTCAAGAATGAAAAATTTAATCAACGGAAAGAATGAAATTGAGAAGAATGAAAAGATTTTAGCTTTTAGATTCCAAAATCGCAGTTTTATAGATGAGACACAAAAGTTTACAGAATTTTATTTGGACAATTGAAAACATAAAAGTTTTTGAACCCTCAATACAGAACGGGTGAAGAAGATGAGAATACCTACAAGGGTTTCCAAATGAAAGACAAACATTTTGAAAAAAAAATTGTGGATCGATGTTATATATCTAAAAAGAAAACCGGTAAAGATTGTTGAAAGTTATGAATAAATTTGATGAATTTTAAAATTACTATTTTACATCCAGTGGATTAGTAATTTTACATCTTATCCTTAAATTTTCAGATATTTGTAATGTTGAAGATAAATGTATTTATTAAAATATTGATACACCTTCACTAAATGCAGGAACTAATATAATTCAATACCAATTTTCTTTAGGTGTTTTAAATTGTTGATTTTTATTTATTATTAGTTTACCAGGCTACTCCATTATAACTCTCTACTATATATGGAGTTTTATATAACTATAAGGGATAAAAACAGAAAAAATAAAACCTTGGAAAGAAAGCCTGACTTATTTTTTCATAGAATATTTTTTTTTTTATATCTACTATATAATATAACTCATTTATAATATTGTTAAGTATTTTTGTAAGTAGTTTTAAAACCTGCTAACGATGCTACTGGGGATTAATTTGGCACTAGAGAATAAATATTTAACAAATTAAACAATTTTAAACTAATTTTTTAAAGAAAATCAATCTCGTTACGAAGAATAATATTTTTATCAAATTCGCAAAATACGCTGGATTATACAAATGTAAACAATCTTCCTCCCTAACACTGATGTAAACGTTGCAGCTCTCTCTGCATATCTATACTTTCCTTAAATAAGGGGTCAAACTTGTCACAATACTCTAATACTGGGTAACATAGCTATTATGAAGGTTGAACTTTTGGATTTAGAATTTTGAAACAACATTGCGATTTTATGCGCATTCTTATAGCTTATTTGTTAGAGCTTCAACATGATTTAGCTACCTTCAATTACTTGCTTGATAATAACGTAAATCTTTTTTTCTGGGTACCGGGCTCAGCAAAATTGCATTGCTTGAAGTAGGAAAAAGTTTTATTAAGTACCTAGAGAAAACATTTAAACTTTTTACTATAAAATTCTTTGCACTTATCTGCCACACAAGAAGTTTATAAGATTATTTTTGAATTTTATGCATCCTTCACTATTCCTAACTGGGTGGCCACTTTAGTGTATCTGCAACTTGAACCTTGCAAATTAAGTCCTGGTTAAATATTTATTTTATGAGGAACAATGTGGCCCAGACTGAACCTGTGGGAACCACTACTTCATATTTCCCATGATGATTTATTCTCATTTACTTGTACACTGTTTTTCTATTTCGCACCAGACTCTTAATCCAACATGTACGAACACTATCGAAATTGGCAATAACTTTTTTTCGCTTATGTGGGAACCTGTATGAAAGCTTTATAAAGTCTAAAATAAATATAAACTGGATCTTCCTCGTCAATGCAGTCAGTAATGTATTCCATAAATTCTAAAAGGTTTGTCTGAATTGACCTACCCTTTCTCCGTGCTGGGAGTCATACAATACCCTTGTTATCTTCTAAATATTTCTCTATATGACCTTTAACAGTAACTTTTCCAGAACCTTTACAACCAGAGATGTTAAGCTAACTGGCCTATAATTTCCCAAATCTTCCTTACTACCTTTCTTATAAATAGGCACAACATATGCTGTTTTCCAGTCATCTGGTACCTCACCAAAATGTCATAGATAGCTTAAAATCAAATACAGTGCTTTGCAATGCTGATACTACTTCTTTCAGAATTATACATATATCTTATCAGGCCTGCGTCTTATGATCAATCATGGTCTAATAAACGTTTAATTCTTTTAAATTATTCTTATACTTAAAACATAGGGAACCCACACTCAGGCCACCTATCTCAATATAGGCCTAAATGCAATGCTAGAAGCGCTAGAAATTATACACACGTGAGCAGCGTGTGATGTCACTTCTAACATATATATATATATATATATATATATATATATAATATATATATATATATATATATATATATACATATTATATATTATAATATATAATATATAATTTATATATATATATAATATTATACAATGTTAAAAACATACATGGGTTCACAAATTTTGGGGGGTTTCAGACCCAATGACGAAGGCAAAAACTACAGATGTTGATGGAGCTGATAGTGCATATACATGAATAAGCTTACTGCATTTTCATTAATTTTGGAAGTGGCGGTTATTTTTTTGGTTTACTCCATGGTTGGGTGCTAATATAAAATTTTATGAAATTTGTTGTGGAATGAGATTTATGGGACCAACAGGAATGAATCAATATCATACTAATTTTAATTTTTTTTAAATGCAGTTAATGCTGGAAAAGTCTCAAAATATAGCTCCCCGCCTCTCCACTACTTCTATTTTTTTCACTAATTTTATCTTCTCGGAAATATTCCCATGCGAACATTTAAACATTTTTCCTCAAAAATTTTTTGTGCTAAAAGGTGGACCAAATTTTTTGGAATTGGATATATTTACCGAGATTAAAAGTGGTTTTTTTTAATTTTTTATTCTTTTATTTAAGAGAAAAATATATTTAGTACTGGGTAGATTTTATATCTTATATAACGAAATATAATTACAATATATATATATTATATATCTTTGTATATTAATTATATATATATTATTATTTATTATATATAAATATATATTGTTTTTTATTTTTATATTTCCTACAGGTACCAAATTACTAAGAGTTAACTACGAGTGCATGATATTCGTAAATACTCATATGAGATTATTAAGGTCGATAAATTGTTACTAATATTAATATATGGAATCTTCGTTTTGTTTCCGTGAAATTTGTATTGGTAACGATGTAAAACATAAATTAACTTTTTAAAATAATTTTATATATCTACTAAAGTACGTTAAGTGTAGACTCAGGTAATGAAAGTAATTTGTAGAGTAATAAATTTTATTTTAGGGGGTATCGAGTCGATTGGATGGGACATCGAGGGGGGACGTTTTTTCCAAATACCATAAGGGAGGGGCGGAGGATAACCGCGAACACCCAATACAATAGAGCCGGGGGTTCGGAGACCTCCCGGAGAGGGGGAAAAAAAATCAGTTGAACCCCAGTTAGTTCCAGGAGGCCGTAGAGACCGCCCGACTTATAGTTTTGCGGTTTATACCTGGGGTAATTCTTTTAGTTTAATAAAATAAAAACTTTTTTTCATACTATTTTCATACGACTGATTTATTAATAATGTTAATTTAAGTTTTCCTTGTACCTATCGTATTTTTGGATATTAAAAAATTTTATCAAAGAATAAAGATTTATGATTTTTTATTTTCATTTTCCTTACAAACTATAATTAATGTTATCATTTCTTGTATTAATCTTAGTTTTTTGCTATAAATATGTGCTAGGTAGGTTCTTAGTTTTCACATATTATCCTAATAATATATAAACCATAATCTAGGGTATCTATCTATTCTATCTTAGTCAGGGATATATATAGTTAGGGGATTATGAGTACATATATACTAAATGGCATAGAGTAATAAGTTATGTGTGTATATAATAAATGTTTTTTAGTTATATATTTTTAAACAATTATAAAAAATGTATATATTTTTTTGAAATTTTTGAAGTTTTTTTAAAAATATTTATATTGTAATGCTAATATATTCAGATAATATATATAATTGAGCTAAATATTGCTGTTTTATATTTTAAGTAATTTTTTATATAAGTATTATTTATATTATATAATATTATAATATTAGTTAAATAGTAGTAAAGTTAATTTTACTTAGTATTTTATATTTATATTTTATAAATAATTATAAATATTAAAATTTATATTATTTATAGATACCAAAGCAAGAGTTTGTAACCAAATATATTATATATATACCACTACAATTTATCTATTGAATTCTATGTATAGACTATATATTATGTTTAATTAGCCTAGACTGGTAAATTGGATTTCTATATATATGAAATCATGCCATCGATATTTTCTGAAGAAAGTTTTCTAAGTTCTAATAATTTATATTTTTCTTAATGTTTTCAATGGTTAGGGTTGTAAAAAGTTTTCTAAAGCAAAATAATTGTTTAGTGTAGACGGACTGGTTATTGCATAATTTCTTAAGATTTGGGTCAATATATATAAGAATTTTACTATAACTTACTATAAAATTCTGATCTTAGATAATTTATTTTTATGATAAGTTTTTTTTCTAAAACCGATCTAACATGATTATATATTATAATATTATATTATATATTTAATATTATATATATTAATTTATATATAATATATTTTATATAATTATATTACTATAATATAAATATATACATAATAATATACTATATATATATATTATAATATTATATATTATTATGTTCGATAGTATATACCTATTGGTTACAGGTGTTATTTATAGGTATTTTTAGAATATTTGCAATATTATGGCTAATAATTTAGATGAATCAGGTGGCATGGAATGTAGATTGAATGTGTTCTAGTAATTGCTTTAGTATTTTGAAGGATAGTGGTAATCGATGAGATAAATCATCATTATTAAGGAGAATAATAAACAGTTATAAGTTTAATAGTGCTCGTTTAAAATATCTAAGACCGATATATTATGCATAGGCTAATGAGTCATTTTTATAGCAGCTTGTTAGTATAGAGACTTGATAATTTAACAAATAGTATTATCTGCAAAGTAACATAGATAAAAATTATTTTCGAACTTGATGTAAGTTAATACAGAATTGTGTACATTTATACTACAAAATCAGCATTTTCAAACCAATGTGACATTTATGAAAACAAATGTGAGTTTTTTTGTGTCACAGTAACTGGTGTATATAATTTATGTGAAGCAACTTGCAAAGAGTTTTAAAAGAATCTAAAGCGAATAGAATGCTTGTCAATACATATAAAAA
>JABUQX010075150.1:0-2500 GCA_015478945.1 Trachelipus rathkii | reverse complement strand
AAATTCATAGCTATGACAGGTCTATACTAGTCAACGTTTGGCTGTGGTAATATCTAATAGTAGGATTATGGGGCTTAGTTCTCGAAGGGAAATTGACAGGACAAGGTTACCTCCATTTCCTGCAGACCATCTTGTTGACCTCTGAGTGCATATACCTTTAAGCAACACAACGAAGAATATTATATTAATGGATGGGGTGCCACAGCACTAATCAGCTATAGGTGACGACTACCTCGACAGAACCTTTTCCGGAAAGATGGATTGAGCTCTGGTCTTTCCATGGCCTGCGGTTCACCGACATAACACATTGGCTTATTTCTGTGGGGTATTACATAGTGTACCTGGTTTTAATGACATAACCTCGCGATGGATTTCGACGTCGACAAACCAAGGGTGTGGGGAATAACCCGGGGTCATTGTCATTGGCATGCCCCCAATGAACTGGCGCAGAGTGGGCATGTTAGCGTGGGAGGAGGGTCTTTCCGAACAACATTTGTATCTGTTGTAAAGCCTGAAACGACCTGAGCTTCTCTTCTTGCATCTGGGGTGGATAGATTCATAGGTGTAATTTTTTTTATACTATTAACAACGTTATTAATTCATGTATCGATATTATGACTGTTTGAATACATTGTTTTCTTATTTTCACATTCAGGTTTAAATTTGTTGGTAAGATTTGAGCGTTATAGGTTCTTGGCGTGGAACGAAAGAACGTATAAAAAATGTCGAGAGGAAGAGCCACCTCATTTTTTATGTGCATTTCACGCCATAAAAATATATAATCCGCTTCGACATTAGCATGTTTGTGCGCGGTTTTCGCATTGGCGTGCGCGCCCCAACGGTAACTAACCATCTCTTAATGAACTTAAAATATGGACCTTATATTCTTATATATTTTTATAATTAAACTCAGTTGGGTGATACACGAATAATAATTAGAGGTAAGACCTGTATATATATATATTATATCATATATATATATATTATTAATTATTTATATATATATATATATATATTATATATTATAATATATTATATCTTATATATATATATTAATATATTAATATATATATACTATATTTTTATATATATATATATTATATATATATATTATAATATATATATATATATATATATATATTATATATATTATATTATATAATATATAATATATATATATATATATATTATAAACATAATATATATATAATATATCCGGTTCTGCAACGCTAGTCACATTTTTGAAAAATTTTTCTAAGTTCAAAAGTGAAGATGTGCCATTTATTACTTAATTATAATATATTATATATAATATATATAATAATATAATAATAATAATATATAAATAATAATATTTTTTATTGCTATATAATAATAGTAATATGATAACATGTCTAATCGTGTGTCTGGCATTAAGGATAGTTAATTATCTAAAATTTGTTACCATATACGGTAAATATAAATGCAATAGCCATTACCACATCGCATTTAAATAAATTTCCGCGGGAATACGGTACCGGCTATTCGTAATTCACTATCGGCCTCATCCCTAATTAATATATATTATACTAATATATATGTACAATTTTTTTATAAATGCCTTATTTATTGATATTTATCAATGTATTTTTTTTTATATATATTCCCAAAATCAATAAGGTTTCAATAACTTCGATAAATAGACAGATTTATGTGTGGTATTAAAAAACATTATTATAACTAATCTTTTTTAAAATTTTAATTATAATGTGCAAAGTAAAATTTGTTTAACATTTCGAACACTATATGGGTACAAAGAATCGATAAATAAGATGACTTAAATAATCAATATTGATATGATTAACTTTGCAGAACTTGTGCCAGAAAAGGTTTCAAAATTATTAAAGTCTAAGATGTTTTTTTTTACATTATCTTTGAAATCTCAAAAAATAATAGTAAATAGTAGAAGAAAATTTTAATCCTTATATATATATATATATATATATATATATATATATCATATCTGTCTCTATACAACATTTAATGTTTTATATATATATTAATATATATATTATATATATATATATCTAATGATATAATATTATATATATATTATATATATATAATAATATTTATATATCTTATATATATTTTATTATTCATGTTTATGCAATATCTATTCATCATTTTAGACCTAGGTTTACGGCCACTTCAATGAATGTTGAGGAACTCTAACGAGCTTGAAAAAATTACATATCCTTGATCTGGCCTAATTTTGTAAATTAAAATGTTTTTTTAATCATGGGTAATAGTAGTGCTGAGGGGTGTCACCCCCTATTTTTATAAAAATCACAGGATATAGCTACTCTAAAAAAAAATAATGAAGAATAGCCTAATGAAAACTAAAATCATCACGGTCTTTAGGAAAAAAAGTTACATCCTCTCCAAATTGTTAAAACTCCCATAGACATTTCATTTTTGATCCATCAAGGTTAGGTCTCATTTCAGGCCCTCTAGTTCA
>JABUQX010075149.1:52500-87118 GCA_015478945.1 Trachelipus rathkii | reverse complement strand
GGTTATTTTCAGGCATTTTGAAAAAATAAATGTGTTTCATTGAAATTGCAATTTCAAAAAGCAGAAAAGAGAATTTATTAATTGTTTTAGGTGTCTTAAATTGACGTTTTTTAATGAAATTTTAATATTTGTTTTTATATACCAAATATTTCATTAGTTGTGAAAACCTGTTTTAATAAAAAATTTTAACTTCTAAAATTACGCTTTTTCTTAAATTTTCACATTACAAATTTAGAACTCTTAAAAGTACGATTTTTCCTAAATTTCAACATTTGAAATTATTTGGTAAATCTTAAAATTGAGTTTTTAACGGTATTTTCAGCATTTGAAAAAATAATGTGTTTCATTGAAATGCAATTTCAAAAAGCAGAAAAGTGAATTTATTAATAGTTTTAGGTGTCTTAAATTGACGTTTTTTAATGAAATTTCAATATTTGTTTTTATATACCAAATATTTCATTAGTTGTGAAAACCTGCTTTAATAAAAAATTTAACTTCTAAAATTACGCTTTTTCTTAAATTTTCACATTACAAATTTAGAACTCTTAAAAGTACGATTTTTCTTAAATTTCAACATTTGAAATTATTTGTTAAATCTTAAAATTGAGTTTTTAACGGTATTTTCAGCATTTGAAAAAAATATTGTGTTTCATTGAAATGCAATTTCAAAAAGCAGAAGAAAAGAGAATTTATTAATTGTTTAGGTGTCTTAAATTGACGTTTTTTAATGAAATTTCAATATTTGTTTTTATATACCAAATATTTCATTAGTTGTGAAAACCTGTTTTAATAAAAAATTTTAACTTCTAAAATTACGCTTTTTTTAAATTTCATATTACAAACAAATTTTAGAACTTTTAAAAGTAAGATTTTGCCTAAATTTCAACATTGAAATTATTATTTGGTTAATCTTAAATTTTAGTTTTTAACGTTTTTTTAATTTTTAAAAAATAATTTTTCATTGAAATGCAATTTCAAAAAGCAGAAAAGCGAATTTATTAATAGTTTTAGGTGTCTTAAATTGACGTTTTTTTAATGAAATTTCAATATTTGTTTTTTATATACCTAATATTTCATTAGTTGTGAAAACCTGTTTTAATAAAAAATTATAACTTCTAAAATTACGCTTTTTCTTAAATTTTCACATTACAAATTTAGAACTCTTAAAAGTACGATTTTTCCTAAATTTCAACATTTGAAATTATTTGGTAAATCTTAAAATTGAGTTTTTAACGGTATTTTCAGTATTTGAAAAAATAATGTGTTTCATTGAATTGCAATTTCAAAAGCGGAAAAGTGAATTTATTAATAATAGGTTTTAGATGTCTTAAATTGGACGTTTTTTTAATGAAATTTTCAATATTTGTTTTATATACCAAATATTTTCATTAGTTGTGAAACTGTTTAATAAAAAATTTTTAACTTCTAAAATTACGTTTTTCTTAAATTTTCACTTTACGAATTTAGAACTCTTAAAGTACGATTTTCCTAAATTTCAACATTTGAAATTTATTTGGTAAATCTTAAAATTGAGTTTTTAACGGTATTTTCAGCATTTGAAAAAATAATGTGTTTCATTGAAATGCAATTTCAAAAAGCAGAAAAGAGAATTTATTAATTGTTTTAGGTGTCTTAAATTGACTTTTTAATGCAATTTCAAATTTGTTTTAATACCAAATATTTCATAGTTTGTCGAAAACCTGTTTTAAATAAAAAAATTTAACTTTCTAAAATTACGCTTTTTCTTAAATTTTCACATTACAAATTTAGAACTCTTAAAAGTACGATTTTTCCTAAATTTCAACATTTGAAATTATTTGGTAATTCTTAAAATTGAGTTTTTAACGGTATTTTCAGCATTTGAAAAAATAATGTGTTTCATTGAAATGCAATTTCAAAAAGCAGAAAAAGGGAATTTATTAATAGTTTTAGGTGTCTTAAATTGACGTTTTTTAATGAAATTTCAATATTTGTTTTTATATACCAAATATTTCATTAGTTGTGAAAACCTGTTTTAATAAAAATTTTAACTTCTAAAATTACGCTTTTTCTTAAATTTTGACATTACAAATTAAGAACTCTTAAAAGTACGATTTTTCCTAAATTTCAACATTTGAAATTATTTGGTAATTCTTAAAATTGAGTTTTTAACGGGATTTTCAGCATTTGAAAAAAAATAATGTGTTTCATTAAAATGCAATTTCAAAAAGCAGAAAAGCGAATTTATTAATAGTTTTAGGTGTCTTAAATTGACGTTTTTTAATGGAAATTTCAATATTTGTTTTTATATACCAAATATTTCATTAGTTGTGAAAACCTGTTTTAATAAAAAATTTTAACTTCTAAAATTACGCTTTTTCTTAAATTTTCACATTACAAATTTAGAACTCTTAAAAGTACGATTTTTCCTTAATTTCAACATTTGAAATTATTTGGTAATTCTTAAAATTGAGTTTTTAAACGGTATTTTCAGCATTTGAAAAAATAATGTGTTTTCATTGAAATGCAATTTCAAAAAGCAGAAAAGAGAATTTATTAATAGTTTTAGGTGTCTTAAATTGACGTTTTTTAATGAAATTTCAATATTTGTTTTTATATACCAAATATTTCATTAGTTGTGAAAACCTGTTTTAATAAAAAATTATAACTTCTAAAATTACGCTTTTTCTTAAATTTTCACATTACCATTATTTTTTCAAATGCTGAAAATACCGTTAAACACTAAATTTCAACATTTGAATTATTGGTAAATCTTAAAATTGAGTTTTTAACGGTATTTTCAGCATTTGAAAAAATAATGTGTTTCATTGAAATGCAATTTCAAAAAGCAGAAAAGTGAATTTATTAATAGTTTTAGATGTCTTAAATTGACGTTTTTTAATGAAATTTCAATATTTGTTTTTATATACCAAATATTTCATTAGTTGTGAAAACCTGTTTTAATAAAAAATTTTAACTTCTAAAATTACGCTTTTTCTTAAATTTTCACATTACAAATTTAGAACTCTTAAAAGTACGATTTTTTCTAAATTTCAACATTTGAAATTATTTGTTAAATCTTAAAATTGAGTTTTTAACGGTATTTTCAGCATTTGAAAAAATAATGTGTTTCATTGAAATGCAATTTCAAAAAGTGAATTTATTAATTGTTTTAGGTGTCTTAAATTGAAGTTTTTTATGAAATTTCAATATTTGTTTTTATATACCAAATATTTCATTAGTTGTGAAAACCTGTTTTAATAAAAAAATTTAACTTCTAAAATTACGCTTTTTCTTAAATTTTCACATTACAAATTTAGAACTCTTAAAAGTACGATTTTTCCTAAATTTCAACATTTGAAATTATTTGGTAAATCTTAAAATTGAGTTTTTTAACGGTATTTTCAGCATTTGAAAAAATAATGTGTTTCATTGAAATGCAATTTCAAAAAGCAGAAAAGAGAATTTATTAATTGTTTTAGGTGTCTTAAATTGACGTTTTTTAATGAAATTTCAATATTTGTTTTTATATACCAAATATTTCATTAGTTGTGAAAACCTGTTTTAATAAAAAATTTTAACTTCTAAAATTACGCTTTTGCTTAAATTTTCACTTTACAAATTTAGAACTCTTAAAAGTACGATTTTTCCTAAATTTCAACATTTGAAATTATTTGGTAAATCTTAAAATTGAGTTTTTAACGGTATTTTCAGCATTTGAAAAAAATAATGTGTTTCATTGAAATGCAATTTCAAAAAGCAGAAAATTTTTAATAGTTTTAGGTGTCTTAAATTGACGTTTTTTAATGAAATTTCAATATTTGTTTTTATATACCAAATATTTCATTAGTTGTGAAAACCTGTTTTTAATAAAAAATTTTAATTTTAAAATTACGCTTTTCTTAAATTTTCACATTACAAATTTAGAACTCTTAAAAGTACGATTTTTCCTAAATTTCAACATTTGAAATTATTTGGTAATTCTTAAAATTGAGTTTTTTACGGGATTTTCAGCATTTGAAAAAATAATGTGTTTCATTGAAATGCAATTTCAAAAAGCAGAAAAGCGAATTTATTAATAGTTTTAGGTGTCTTAAATTGACGTTTTTTTAATGAAATTTCAATATTTGTTTTTATATACTTAATATTTCATTAGTTGTGAAAACCTGTTTTAATTAAAAAATTAAACTTCTAAAATTACGCTTTTTCTTAAATTTTCACATTACAAATTTAGAACTCTTAAAAGTACGATTTTTCCTAAATTTCAACATTTGAAATTATTTGGTAAATCTTAAAATTGAGTTTTTAACGGTATTTTCAGCATTTGAAAAAATAATGTGTTTCATTGAAATGCAATTTCAAAAAGCTGAAAAGTGAATTTATTAATAGTTTTAGATGTCTTAAATTGACGTTTTAATGAAAATTCAATATTTTTTTTATATACCAAATTAGTTGTGAAAACCTGTTTTAATAAAAAAATTTAACTTCTAAAATTACGCTTTTTCTTAAATTTTCACATTACAAATTTAGAACTCTTAAAAGTACGATTTTTCCTAAATTTCAACATTTGAAATTATTTGTTAAACCTTAAAATTGAGTTTTTAAACGGTATTTTCAGCATTTGAAAAAATAATGTGTTTCATTGAAATGCAATTTCAAAAAGCAGAAAAGAGAATTTATTAATTGTTTTAGGTGTCTTAAATTGACGTTTTTTAATGAAATTTCAATATTTGTTTTTATATACCAAATATTTCATTAGTTGTGAAAACCTGTTTTAATAACAAATTTTAACTTCTAAAATTACGCTTTTGCTTAAATTTTTACATTACAAATTTAGAACTCTTAAAAGTACGATTTTTCCTAAATTTCAACATTTGAAATTATTTGGTAAATCTTAAAATTGAGTTTTTAACGGTATTTTCAGCATTTGAAAAAATAATGTGTTTCATTGAAATGCAATTTCAAAAGGCAGAAAAGCGAATTTATTAATAGTTTTAGGTGTCTTAAATTGACGTTTTTTAATGAAATTTCAATATTTGTTTTTATATACCAAATATTTCATTAGTTGTGAAAACCTGTTTTAATAAAAAAATTTAACTTCAAAATTACGCTTTTTCTTAAATTTTCCACATTACAAATTTAAAATACTTCTTAAAAGTAAGATTTTTTTTAATTTTTAACATTTTAATTATTTTGTAATTTTATTAAAATTAAGTTTTTAACGGGTTATTTTCAGCATTTGAAAAAATAATGTGTTTCATTGAAATGCAATTTCAAAAAGCAGAAAAGCGAATTTATTAATAGTTTAGGTGTCTTAAATTGACGTTTTTTAATGAAATTTCAATATTTGTTTTTATATACCAAATATTTCTTTAGTTGTGAAAACCTGTTTTAATAAAAAATATAACTTCTAAAATTACGCTTTTTCTTAAATTTTCACATTACAAATTTAGAACTCTTAAAAGTACGATTTTTCCTAAATTTCAACATTTGAAATTATTTGGTAAATCTTAAAATTGAGTTTTTAACGGTATTTTCAGCATTTGAAAAAATAATGTGTTTCATTGAAATGCAATTTCAAAGAGCTGAAAAGTGAATTTATTAATAGTTTTAGATGTCTTAAATTGACGTTTTTTAATGAAATTTCAATATTTGTTTTTATATACCAAATATTTCATTAGTTGTGAAAACCTGTTTTAATAAAAAATTTTAACTTCTAAAATTACGCTTTTTCTTAAATTTTCACATTACAAATTTGGAACTCTTAAAAGTACGATTTTTCCTAAATTTCAACATTTGAAATTATTTGGTAAATCTTAAAATTGAGTTTTTAACGGTATTTTCAGCATTTGAAAAAATAATGTGTTTCATTGAAATGCAATTTCAAAAAGCAGAAAAAAGAATTTATTAATTGTTTTAGGTGTCTTAAATTGACGTTTTTTAATGAAATTTCTATATTTGTTTTTATATACCAAATATTTCATTAGTTGTGAAAACCTGTTTTAATAAAAAATTTTAACTTCTAAAATTACGCTTTTGCTTAAATTTTTACATTACAAATTTAGAACTCTTAAAAGTACGATTTTTCCTAAATTTCAACATTTGAAATTATTGGTAAATCTTAAAATTGAGTTTTTAACGGTATTTTCAGCATTTGAAAAAAATAATGTGTTTCATTGAAATGCAATTTCAAAAAGCAGAAAAGTGAATTTATTAATAGTTTTAGGTGTCTTAAATTGACGTTTTTTAATGAAATTTCAATATTTGTTTTTATATACCAAATATTTCATTAGTTGTGAAAACCTGTTTTAATAAAAAAATTTAACTTCTAAAATTACGCTTTTTCTTAAATTTTCACATTACAAATTTAGAACTCTTAAAAGTACGATTTTTCCTAAATTTCAACATTTGAAATTATTTGGTTAATCTTAAAATTGTTTTTAACGGTATTTTCAGCATTTGAAAAAATAATGTGTTGAATTGAAATGCAAATTTTCAAAAAAAGCAGAAAAGTAAATTTATTTAATTGTTTTAGCTGTCTTTAAATTGAGTTTTTTAATGAAATTTTTTTATATTTGTTTTTATATACCAAATATTTCATTATTTGTGAAAACCTGTTTTAATAAAAAAATTTAACTTCTAAAATTACGCTTTTTCTTAAATTTTCACATTACAAATTTAGAACTCTTAAAAGTACGATTTTTCCTAAATTTCAACATTAAAAATTATTTGGTAAATCTTAAAATTGAGTTTTTAACGGTATTTTCAGCATTTGAAAAAATAATGTGTTTCATTGAAATGCTATTTCAAAAAGGCAGAAAAGTGAATTTATTAATAGTTTTAGGTGTCTTAAATTGACGTTTTTTAATGAAATTTCAATATTTGTTTTTATTACCAAATATTTCATTAGTTGTGAAAACCTGTTTTAATAAAAAATTTTAACTTCTAAAATTACGCTTCTTAAATTTTCACATTACAAATTTAGAACTCTTAAAAGTACGATTTTTTCTAAAATTTCACATTTGAATTTTTTTTTTTTTAAATCTTAAAATTGAGTTTTAAACGGTATTTTCAGCATTTGAAAAAATAATGTGTTTCATTGAAATGCAATTTCAAAAAGCAGAAAAGAGAATTTATTAATTGTTTTAGGTGTCTTAAATTGACGTTTTTTAATGAAATTTTAATATTTGTTTTATATACCAAATATTTCATTTTACTTGTTAAAATTGTTTTAATAAAAAATTTTAACTTCTAAAATTACGCTTTTTCTTAAATTTTCACATTACAAATTTAGAACTCTTAAAAGTACGATTTTTCCTAAATTTCAACATTTGAAATTATTTGGTTAAATCTTAAAATTGAGTTTTTAACGGTATTTTCAGCATTTGAAAAAATAATGTGTTTCATTAAAATGCAATTTCAAAAAGCAGAAAAGCGATTTTATTAATAGTTTTAGGTGTCTTAAATTGACGTTTTTTAATGAAATTTCAATATTTGTTTTTATATACCAAATATTTCATTAGTTGTGAAAACCTTTTTTAATAAAAAATTTAACTTCTAAAATTACGCTTTTCTTAAATTTTCACTTACAAATTTAGAACTCTTAAAAGTACGATTTTTTCCTTAAATTTCAACATTTGAAATTAATTGGTAATTCTTAAAATTGAGTTTTTAACGGTATTTTCAGCATTTGAAAAAATAATGTGTTTCATTGAAATGCAATTTCAAAAAGCAGAAAAGAGAATTTATTAATTGTTTTAGGTGTCTTAAATTGACGTTTTTTAATGAAATTTCAATATTTGTTTTTATATACCAAATATTTCATTAGTTGTGAAAACCTGTTTAATAAAAAAATTTTAACTTCTAAAATTACGCTTTTTCTTAAATTTTCACATTACAAATTTAGAACTCTTAAAAGTACGATTTTTCATTAAATTTCAACATTTGAAATTATTTGGTAAATCTTAAAATTGAGTTTTTAACGGTTTTTCAGCATTTGAAAAAATAATGTGTTTCATTGAAATGCTATTTCAAAAAGCAGAAAAGTGAATTTATTAATAGTTTTAGGTGTCTTAAATTGACGTTTTTTAATTAAAATTTCAATATTTGTTTTTATATACCAAATATTTCATTAGTTGTGAAAACCTGTTTTAATAAAAAATTTAACTTCTAAAATTACGCTTTTTCTTAAATTTTCACATTACAAATTTAGAACTCTTAAAAGTACGATTTTTCCTAAATTTCAACATTTGAAATTATTTGGTAAATCTTAAAATTGAGTTTTTAACGGTATTTTCAGCATTTGAAAAAATAATGTGTTTCATTGAAATGCAATTTCAAAAAGCAGAAAAGAGAATTTATTAATTGTTTTAGGTGTCTTAAATTGACGTTTTTTAATGAAATTTCAATATTTGTTTTTATATACATTACGAATTTAGTACTTTTAAAACCCTGTTAATAAAAAATTATAGCTTCTAAAATTACGCTTTTTCTTAAATTTTCACATTACAAATTTAGAACTCTTAAAAGTACGATTTTTCCTAAATTTCAACATTTGAAATTATTTGGTAATTCTTAAAATTGAGTTTTTAACGGTATTTTCAGCATTTGAAAAAATAATGTGTTTCATTGAAATGCAATTTCAAAAAGCAGAAAAGCGAATTTATTAATAGTTTTAGATGTCTTAAATTTACGTTTTTTAATGAAATTTCAATATTTGTTTTTATATACCAAATATTTCATTAGTTTTGAAAACCTGTTTTAATAAAAAAAATTTAAATTTCTAAAATTACGCTTTTTTTTTTAAATTTTTCATATTACAAATTTATAAAACTTAAAAATAAGAATTTTTTTTTAAATTTACCACATTTGAAATTTGTTGTTAAATCTTAAAATTGAGTTTTTAACGGTATTTTCAGCATTTGAAAAAATAATGTGTTTCATTGAAATGCAATTTCAAAAAGCAGAAAAGAGAATTTATTAATTGTTTTAGGTGTCTTAAATTGAGGTTTTTTAATGAAATTTCAATATTTGTTTTTATATACCAAATATTTCATTAGTTGTGAAAACCTGTTTTAATAAAAATTTTAACTTCTAAAATTACGCTTTTTCTTAAATTTTCACATTACAAATTTAGAACTCTTAAAAGTACGATTTTTCCTAAATTTCAACATTTGAAATTATTTGGTAAATCCTAAAATTGAGTTTTTAACGGTATTTTCAACATTTGAAAAAATAATGTGTTTCATTGAAATGCAATTTCAAAAAGCAGAAAAGTGAATTTATTAATAGTTTTAGATGTCTTAAATTGACGTTTTTTAATGAAATTTCAATATTTGTTTTTATATACCAAATATTTCATTAATTTTGAAAACCTGTTTTAATAAAAAAATTTAACTTCTAAAATTACGCTTTTTCTTAAATTTTCACATTACAAATTTAGAACTCTTAAAAGTACGATTTTTCCTAAATTTCAACATTTGAAATTATTTGGTTAATCTTAAAATTGAGTTTTTAACGGTATTTTCAGCATTTGAAAAAATAATGTGTTTCATTGAAATGCAATTTCAAAAGCAGAAAAGAGAAATTTTTTAATTGTTTTAGGTGTCTTAAATTGTTTTTTTTTTAATGAAATTTTAATTATATTTTTTTTAATATACCAAATATTTTCATTAGTTGTGAAAAACCTCTTTTAACTAAAAAATTTTAACTTAAAAAAATACAGATTTTTTCTTAAAATTTTCACATAACAAATTTTAAAACTCTAAAAGAAATATTTTTCATAAATTTCAACATTTGAAATTATTTGTAAATTTTAAAAATTGAGTTTTTAACGGTATTTTCAGCATTTGAAAAAATAATGTGTTTCATTGAAATGCTATTTCAAAAAGCAGAAAAGTGAATTTATTAATAGTTTTAGATTCTTAAATTGACGTTTTTTTAATGAAATTTCAATATTTGTTTTTATATACCAAATATTTCATTAGTTTGAAAACCTTTTTTAATAAAAAATTTTAACTTCTAAAATTACGCTTTTTCTTAAATTTTCACATTACAAATATAGAACTCTTAAAAGTACGATTTTTCCTAAATTTCAACATTTGAAATTATTTGGTTAATCTTAAAATTGAGTTTTTAACGGTATTTTCAGCATTTGAAAAAATAATGTGTTTCATTGAAATGCAATTTCAAAAAGCATAAAAGAGAATTTATTAATTGTTTTAGGTGTCTTAAATTGACGTTTTTTAATGAAATTTCAATATTTGTTTTTATATACCAAATATTTCATTAGTTGTGAAAACCTGTTTTAATAAAAAATTTTTAACTTCTAAAATTACGCTTTTTCTTAAAATTTTTCACATTACAAATTTAAAAACCTCTTAAAAGTACGAATTTTTCTAAAATTTAAACATTTTAAAATTTTTGGTTAATTTTAAAATTGAGTTTTTAAAGGGTATTTTTTAGCATTTTGAAAAAATAATGGGCGTTTAAGGGAATGCGTTTTCAAAAAGCTGAAAGTGAATTATTAATAGTTTTTAGATGTCTTAAATTGACGTTTTTTAATGAAATTTCAATATTTGTTTTTATATACCAAATATTTCATTAGTTTTGAAAACCTGTTTTAATAAAAAAATTTAACTTCTAAAATTACGCTTTTTCTTAAATTTTCACATTACAAATTTAGAACTCTTAAAAGTACGATTTTCCTAAATTTCAACATTTGAAATTATTTGGTTAATCTTAAAATTGAGTTTTTAACGGTATTTTCAGCATTTGAAAAAATAATGTGTTTCATTGAAATGCAATTTCAAAAAGCAGAAAAGAGAATTTATTAATTGTTTTAGGTGTCTTAAATTGACGTTTTTTAATGAAATTTCAATATTTGTTTTTATATACCAAATATTTCATTAGTTGTGAAAACCTGTTTTAATAAAAAATTTTAACTTCTAAAATTACGGTTTTTCTTAAATTTTCACATTACAAATTTAGAACTCTTAAAAGTACGATTTTTCATAAATTTCAACATTTGAAATTATTTGGTAAATCTTAAAATTGATTTTTTAACGGTATTTTCAGCATTAAAAAAATAATTGTTTTTCATTAAATTCTATTTTAAAAAAGAAAAAAAAGTAAATTTATTAATTTTTTAGGTGTCTTAAATTGTTTTTTTTAAAGAAAATTTCAATATTTGTTTTATATACCAAATATTCATTAGTATTTGCTGAAAACCTGTTTTATAAAAAATTTTAACTTTCTAAAATTACGCTTTTTCTTAATTTTAAAAATAAAAAATTAAAATCCTTAAAAATAATTTTTTTTAAATTTTAAAATAAAAATTTTTTGTTAGAAATCCTAAAATTGAGTTTTTAACGGTACTTTCAGCATTTGAAAAATATTGTGTTTCATTGAAATGCAATTTCAAAAAGCAGAAAAGAGAATTTATTAATAGTTTTAGGTGTCTTAAATTGACGTTTTTTAATGAAATTTCAATATTTGTTTTTATATACCAAAATATTTCATTAGTTGTGAAAACCTGTTCATAATAAAAATTTTTAAACTTCGAGACATACACTTTTTGCTTAAATTTTCTACATTACAAATTTAGACTCTTAAAAGTACGATTTTTTCCTAAATTTCAACATTTGAAATTATTTGGTAATTCTTAAAATTGAGTTTTTAACGGGATTTTCAGCATTTGAAAAAAATAATGTGTTTCATTGAAATGCAATTTCAAAAAGCAGAAAAAGCGAATTTATTAATTTATTTTTTAGGTGTCTTAAATTGACGTTTTTTAATGAAATTTCAATATTTGTTTTTATATACCAAATATTTCATTAGTTGTGAAAACCTGTTTTAATAAAAAATTTTAACTTCTAAAATTACGCTTTTTCTTAAATTTTCACATTACAAATTTAGAACTCTTAAAAGTACGATTTTTCCTAAATTTCAACATTTGAAATTATTTGTTAAATCTTAAAATTGAGTTTTTATCGGTATTTTCAGCATTTGAAAAAATAATGTGTTTCATTGAAATGCAATTTCAAAAATCAGAAAAGAGAATTTATTAATTGTTTTAGGTGTCTTAAATTGACGTTTTTTAATGAAATTTCAATATTTGTTTTAATACAAATATTTCATTAGTTGTTGAAACCTGTTTAATAACAAATTTTAATTCTAAAATTACGCTTTTGCTTAAATTTTTACATTACAAATTTTAAACTCTTAAAAGTACGATTTTTCCTAAATTTCAACATTTGAAATTATTTGGTAAATCTTAAAATTGAGTTTTTAACGGTATTTTCAGCATTTGAAAAAATAATTGTGTTTCATTGAAATGCAATTTCAAAAAGCAAAAGCAGAAAAGCGAATTTTATTAATAGTTTTAGGTGTCTTAAATTGACGTTTTTTAATGAAATTTCAATATTTGTTTTTATATACCAAATATTTCATTAGTTGTGAAAACCTGTTTTAATAAAAAATTTTAACTTCTAAAATTACGCTTTTTCTTAAATTTTCTTCATTTTACAAATTTAGAACTCTTAAAAGTTACGATTTTTCCTAAATTTCAACATTTTGAAATTATTTGGTTAATCTTAAAATTGGGTGTTTTAACCGGTATTTTCAGCATTTTTGAAAAAATAATGTGTTTCATTGGAAATGCAAATTTCAAAAAGCAGAAAGCGAAAATTTATTAATAGTTTAGGTGTCTAATTGACGTTTTTTAATGAATTTATAATATTTGTTTTTATATACCAAATATTTCATTAGTTGTGAAAACCTGTTTTAATAAAAAATTTTAACTTCTAAAATTACGCTTTTTCTTAAATTTTCACATTACAAATTTAGAACTCTTAAAAGTACGATTTTTCCTAAATTTCAACATTTGAAATTATTTGGTAAATCTTAAAATTGAGTTTTTAACGGTATTTTCAGCATTTGAAAAAATAATCTGTTTCATTGAAATGCAATTTCAAAAAGCAGAAAAGTGAATTTATTAATAGTTTTAGGTGTCTTAAATTGACGTTTTTTAATGAAATTTCAATATTTGTTTTTATATACCAAATATTTCATTAGTTGTGAAAACCTGTTTTAATAAAAAATTTTAACTTCTAAAATTACGCTTTTTCTTAAATTTTCACATTACAAATTTAGAACTCTTAAAAGTACGATTTTTCCTAAATTTCAACATTTGAAATTATATGTTAAATCTTAAAATTGAGTTTTTAACGGTATTTTCAGCATTTGAAAAAATAATGTGTTTCATTGAAATGCAATTTCAAAAATCAGAAAAGAGAATTTATTAATTGTTTTAGGTGTCTTAAATTGACGTTTTTTAATGAAATTTCAATATTTGTTTTTATATACCAAAAATTTCATTAGTTGTGAAAACCTGTTTTAATAAAAAATTTTAACTTCTAAAATTACGCTTTTTCTTAAATTTTCACATTACAAATTTAGAACTCTTAAAAGTACTATTTTTCCTAAATTTCAACATTTGAAATTATTTGGTAAATCTTAAAATTGAGTTTTTTACGGTATTTTCAGCATTTGAAAAATAATGTGTTTCATTGAAATGCAATTTCAAAAAGCAGAAAAGCGAATTTATTAATAGTTTTAGGTGTCTTAAATTGACGTTTTTTAATGAAATTTCAATATTTGTTTTTATATACCAAATATTTCATTAGTTTTGAAAACCTGTTTTAATAAAAAAATTTAACTTCTAAAATTACGCTTTTTCTTAAATTTTCACATTACAAATTTAGAACTCTTAAAAGTACGATTTTTCCTAAATTTCAACATTTGAAATTATTTGGTAAATCTTGAAAAAATATTTATGTATACCAAGGTACTTTCGCATATTAGAAAAATAATGTGTCTTCATTGAAATGGCAATATCTCCCCTGAAAAGAAAGAAATTATTAAAGAATTTTGGATTTTATAAATTTGGCGTTTTTTTATGAAAATTTTTATTTTTTTTTTTATAAACAAAATATATTATTTTTTTTGAAAAAAACACTGTATATATAAATAAAAATTTATTATCAATAAATATAGTATAGATCATTATATATTCTTAATTTTACATTAACAAATATTAGAACTCTAAAAAGTACGATTTTCTTAAATATTCAACATTTGAAATTATTTGAGTAAATCTTAAAAATTGAGTTTTTAACGGTCTTTTCAGCATTTGAAAAAAAAATAATGTGTTCATTGAAATGCTATTTCAAAAAGGAGAAAAGTGTGAATTTTATAATAGTTTTAGGTGTCTTAAAATTGACGTTTTTTAATAAAATTTCCAATATTCTGTTTTTATATTACCAAATATTCATTTAGTTGTAGAAAACCTGCTTTTAAATAAAAATTTTAACTTCTTAAAATACGCTATTTTACTTATCATTTTCAACATTACCAAATTTGAACTACCTTAAAAGACGATCTTTTTTCTAAATATTCAAACATTTGAAATTTGTAATGTTACAATCTTAAAATTGAGTTTTTAACGGTATTTCAGCATTTGAAAAATTATTGTGTCTTCATTGAAAAATTGACAATTTCAAAAATCAGAAAGAGATTTATTAATGTTTATAGGTGTCTATAAATTTGACGTTTTTATGGAAATTTCAAATTATTTTTTTAATACCAATATTTCATTTAGTTAGTAAAACCATGTTTATAAATAACAAAATTTTAACTCTAAAAATTACGCTTATTGGCTTTTAATTTTTACAATTACCAAATTTTAGAACTCTTAAAGTACGATTTTTCCTAAATTTCAACAATTGAAATTATTTGGTAAATCTTAAAATTGAGTTTTTAACGGTATTTTCAGCATTTGAAAAAATAATGTGTTTCATTGAAATGCAATTTCAAAAAGCAGGAAAAAAGCGAATTTATTAATAGTTTAGGGGTCTTAAATATTTGTTTTCAAAACTAATGAAATATTTGGTATATACCAAATATTTCATTAGTTTTGAAAACCTGTTTCAATAAAAAAATTTAACTTCTAAAATTACGCTTTTTCTTAAATTTTCACATTACAATTTTATAGACTTCTTAAAAGTACGATTTTTCCCTAAATTTCAACATTTTGAAATTATTTGTTTAATCTTAAAATTGAGTTTTCTAACAGGTATTTCATGCATTCGAAAAAAAATTAATCTGTTTCATTGAAAATGCAATTTTTAAAAAAAAAAAAAAAGAATTTCATTAATTTGTTTTAGGTGTTTCTTAAATATGACGTTTTTTTTAGATATTTTAATTTTTTTTTTTTATTATTCCAAAATATATTTTTTTTGTTTCTTTTGAAAACCTGTTTTAATAAAAAATTTTAACTTCTAAAATTACGGTTTTTCTTAAATTTTCACATTACAAATTTAGAACTCTTAAAAGTACGATTTTTTCTAAATTTCAACATTTGAAATTATTTGTTAAATCTTAAAATTGAGTTTTTAACGGTATTTTCAGCATTTGAAAAAATAATGTTTTTCATTGAAATGCAATTTCAAAAAGCAGAAAAGAGAATTTATTAATTGTTTTAGGTGTCTTAAATTGACGTTTTTTAATGAAATTTTAATATTTGTTTTTATATACCAAATATTTCATTAGTTGTGAAAACCTGTTTTAATAAAAAATTTTAACTTCTAAAATTACGCTTTTTCTTAAATTTTCACATTACAAATTTAGAACTCTTAAAAGTACGATTTTTCCTAAATTTCAACATTTGAAATTATTTGGTAATTCTTAAAATTAAGTTTTTAACGGTATTTTCAGCATTTGAAAAAATAATGTGTTTCATTGAAATGCAATTTCAAAAAGCAGAAAAGCGAATTTATTAATAGTTTTAGATGTCTTAAATTGTCGACATTTTTTAATGAAATTTCAATATTTTTTTTATATACAAAATATTTCTATTAGTTGTGAAAAACCTTTTTTAAAAAAAAAAATTTTAACTTATAAAAATTACTATTTTTTTTAATTTTTCATATTACAAATTTAAAAACTCTTAAAAATATTAATTTTTTCCTAAATTAAAAATTTGAAAATTTGTTTGTTAAATCTAAATTGAGTTTTTAACGGTATTTTCAGCATTTGAAAAAATAATGTGTTTCATTGAAATGCAATTTCAAAAAGCAGAAAAGAGAATTTATTAATTGTTTTAGGTGTCTTAAATTGACGTTTTTTAATGAAATTTCAATATTCTGTTTTATGGATCGAAATACTCATGCGTGGTTGAGAAACCTGTTTTAAAAACAAATTTTAAACTTCTAAAAATTACGTTTTGCTTAATTTTAACATTAACAACATTTAGAACTCTATAAAAATACCGATATTATTCCTAATTTCAACATATTTGAAAATATATCTTGGGCTAAATCTTAAAATTGAATTTTTAACGGTATTTTAAGCCAGCATTTTGAAAAATAATGTGTTTCATTGAAATTGCAATTTCAAAAAGCTGAAAAGTGGAATTTATTAATAGATTTTAGATTGAGTCTTAAATTGGACCAGTTTTTTAATGAAAATTTCAGATATTTGTTTTTATATACAATATTTCATTAATTTTTGAAAACCTGTTTTAATAAAAAAATTAACTTCTTACAATTACGCTTTCTTCTTAACAATTTTCACATTACCAAATTAAGAACCTCTTAAAAGTAACAGATTTTTCCTAAATATTCAACATTTTGAAATTATTTGGTTAATCTTAAAAATTGAGTTTTTAACGGTATTTTCAGCATTTGAAAACAATGTGTTTCATTGAAATGCAATTATCAAAAAGCACAGAGAAAGAGAATTTATTAATTGTTTAGGTCGTCTAATTAGACGTTTTTTTTAAATGAATTTCAATAATTTGTTTTATATAACCAATATATATCATTAGTTGGAAAACCTGTTTTAATAAAAAATTTTCATTTCTAAAACGACGCTTTTTCACCTACAAATTATTACACATTACAAATTTAGAACTCTTAAAAGTACGATTTTTCCTAAATTTCAACATTTGAAATTATTTGGTAAATCTTAAAATTGAGTTTTTAACGGTATTTTCAGCATTTGAAAAAATAATGTGTTTCATTGAAATGCAATTTCAAAAAGCAGAAAAGTGAATTTATTAATAAGTTTTAGATGTTCTTTAAATTGGACGTTTCTATTTAATGAAATTTCCAATATTTGGTTATTTATATATAAAAATATTTCATTAGTTGTGAAAACCTGTTTTAATAAAAAAAATTTAACTTCTTAAATTACGCTTTTTCTTAAATTTTCACATTACAAATTTAGAACTCTTAAAAGTACGATTTTTCCTAAATTTCAACATTTGAAAATTATTTGGTAATAATCTTAAAATTGGGTTTTTAACGGTATTTTCTGCAATTTGAAAAAATAATGTGTTTCAATTGAAAGCAATTTTCAAAAAGCAAAAAAGAGAATTTATTTATTGTATAAGGTGTCTTAAATTTTTTTTAATGAAATTTCAATATTTGTTTTTATATACCAAATATTTCATTAGTTGTGAAAACCTAATTTAATAAAAAATTTTAACTTCTAAAATTACGCTTTTTCTTAAATTTTCACATTACAAATTTAGAACTCTTAAAAGTACGATTTTTCCTAAATTTCAACATTTGGAACATTCTATTTGGTAAAATCTTAAAAATTGGAGTATTTTAACGGATATTTTCACGCATATAAGAAAAAATAATGTATTTCAATTGAAATGGAACAATTTCAAAAAAGTCTGAAAAGATGAATTTATCTAATAGTTTAGATGTCCTTTAAATTGACGATTTTTTAATAGAAATTTCCAATATTTGCTTTTAATATACCATAATTATTTCATAATTTGAAAAACCTGTTTTAATTAAAAAAATTTAACTAAAATCTAAAATTACGCTTTTTCTTAAATTTTCACATTACAAATTTAGAACTCTTAAAAGTACGATTTTTCCTAAATTTCAACATTTGAAATTATTTGGTAAATCTTAAAATTGAGTTTTTAACGGAATATTTCCAGGCATTTGAAAACATATTGTGTTTCAATGAAATGCTATTTCAAAAAGCAGACAAAAGAGAATTTATTAACTGTTTTAGGTGTCTTAAATTGACCGTTTTTTTAATGAAAATTTCAAATAATTTGTTTTTATATCACAAATATTTAATTAGTTGTTGAAAACAACTGTTTAATAAAAAATTATT
The DNA here is from genome assembly GCA_015478945.1 of Trachelipus rathkii. Classification (NCBI taxonomy): domain Eukaryota; kingdom Metazoa; phylum Arthropoda; class Malacostraca; order Isopoda; family Trachelipodidae; genus Trachelipus; species Trachelipus rathkii. The sequence continues at coordinate 68,938 of JABUQX010075149.1, read as the reverse complement.
AACATTCTAAAATTACGCGTTTTCTTAAATATTTCACATTATACAAAATAATAAGAACTCTTAAAAGATACGATTTTTTCCATAAATTTCAACATTATTGAAATAATATTTGGTTAAATCTTAAAATTGAGTATATTTAAACGTATTTTAGCATCCTTCGAAAATATCATAGTGATAATTACATAGAAATGCTATATTCAAAAAGCAGAAAAGTGAAATTTATTTAGTAGTAATGAGGTGTCTTAAATTGGACGTTTAATTAATGAAAATTTGCAATATTTGGTAGTTATTAATATTAAGTATTTCATTAGTTGTGAAAACCTGTTTTAATAAAAAAATTTAACTTCTAAAATTACGCGACTTTTTTCTTAATTTCAAACATTACAAATTTAGAAACTCTTAAAAGTTACGATTTTTTCTAAATTTCAACATTTGAAATTATTTGTTAAATCTTAAAATTGGGTTTTTAACGGTATTTTCAGCATTTGAAAAAATAATGTGTTTCATTGAAATGCAATTTCAAAAAGCAGAAAAGAGAATTTATTAATTGTTTTAGGTGTCTTAAATTGAGTTTTTAATGAAATTTTAATTATTTGTTTTATACCAATAATTTCATTAGTTATTGAAAACCTGTTTTATAACAAATTTTAGCTTCAATAAAATACTGCTTTTAATGACATAAAACATATTTCACAATTTACAAATTTAGAAACTCTTACAAGTACGATTTTCCATAAATTATCAACATTGAATATTAATAATTAGAGGTAATTTCTTAAAATTGGTTTTAACGGTATTTCAGCATTTAATAAGAAAAAATAATGTGTTTCATTTTGTGAAATGCACATTTCAAAAGCAGAAAAGCAGAATTTAATTTAATAGTTTTAGATAGTCTTAAATTGGAACGTTATTTATAATGAAATTTCAAATATTTGTTTTAATATACCAAAAATATTTCATTAACTTGTCGAAAAACACTGTTATTAATTAAAAAAATTTAACTTCTAAAAATTACGATATTTATCTTAAATTTTCACAAATTACAAATTTAAGAACTCAAAAGTACGATTTATTATCTTAAATTTACACATTTTGAAATTTGTTGAATTAAAATCTTAAAATTGAGCTTTTTAACGGTATTTTCAGCATTTGAAAAAATTAATGTGTTTCACTTGAAATGCAATTTCAAAAATCAGAAAAGAAGAATTTATTAAATTTGTTTTGGTGTTACTTAAAATTGCACGTTTTTTAATGGAAAATTTCAATATTTGTATTATTATATACCAATATTCATTTAGTTGTGAAACCTGTGTTTAATTAACAAATTTTAAATTGCAAAAATTCGGTTTTTCTTTAAATTTTACATTACAAATTTAGAACTCTTTAAAAGTACGATTTTTCCTAAATTTCAACATTTGAAATTATATTTGGTAATTCTTAAAATTTGAGTTTTTAACGGTATTTTCAGCATTTGAAAAAATAATGTGTTTCATTGAAATGCAATTTCAAAAAGCTTAAAAGTGAATTTATTAATAGTTTTAGATGTCTTAAATTGACGTTTTTTAATGAAATTTCAATATTTGTTTTTATATACCAAATATTTCATTAGTTTTGAAAACCTGTTTTAATAAAAAAATTTAACTTCTAAAATTACGCTTTTTCTTAAATTTTCACATTACAAATTTAGAACTCTTAAAAGTACGATTTTTCCTAAATTTCAACATTTGAAAATATTTGGTTAATCTTAAAATTGAGTTTTTAACGGTATTTTCAGCATTTGAAAAAATAATGTGTTTCATTGAAATGCTATTTCAAAAAGCAGAAAAGAGAATTTATTAATTGTTTTAGGTGTCTTAAATTGACGTTTTTTTAATGAAATTTCAATATTTGTTTTTATATACCAAATATTTCATTAGTTGTGAAAACCTGTTTTAATAAAAAATTTTAACTTCTAAAATTACGGGTTTTCTTAAATTTTCACATTACAAATTTAGAACTCTTAAAAGTACGATTTTTCATAAATTTCAACATTTGAAATTATTTGGTAAATCTTAAAATTGAGTTTTTAACGGTATTTTCAGCATTTGAAAAATAATGTGTTTCATTGAAATGCTATTTCAAAAAGCAGAAAAGTGAATTTATTAATAGTTTTAGGTGTCTTAAATTGACGTTTTTTAATGAAATTTCAATATTTGTTTTTATATACCAAATATTTCATTAGTTGTGAAAACCTGTTTTAATAAAAAAATTTTTAACTTCTAAAATTACGCTTTTTCTTAAATTTTCACATTACAAATTTAGAACTCTTAAAAGTACGATTTTTTCTAAATTTCAACATTTGAAATTTGTTGTTAAATCTTAAAATTGAGTTTTTAACGGTATTTTCAGCATTTGAAAAAATAATGTGTTTCATTGAAATGCAATTTCAAAAAGCAGAAAAGAGAATTTATTAATTGTTTTAGGTGTCTTAAATTGACGTTTTTTAATGAAATTTCTATTTGTTTTTTAATACATAAATTTTCAATTAGTGGAAAACCTGTTTTAATAAAAAATTTTAACTTCTAAAATTACGCTTTTTCTTAAATTTTCACATTACAAATTTAGAACTCTTAAAAGTACGATTTTTCCTAAATTTCAACATTTGAAATTATTTTTGGTAATTCTTAAAATTGAGTTTTTAACGGTATTTTCAGCATTTGAAAAAATAATGTGTTTCATTGAAATGCAATTTCAAAAAGCTGAAAAGTGAATTTATTAATAGTTTTAGATGTCTTAAATTGACGTTTTTTAATGAAATTTCAATATTTGTTTTTATATACCAAATATTTCATTAGTTTTGAAAACCTTTTTTAATAAAAAAATTTAACTTCTTAAATTACGCTTTTTCTTAAATTTTCACATTACAAATTTAGAACTCTTAAAAGTACGATTTTTCCTAAATTTCAACATTTGAAATTATTTGGTAAATCTTAAAATTGAGTTTTTAACGGTATTTTCAGCATTTGAAAAAATAATGTGTTTCATTGAAATGCAATTTCAAAAAGCAGAAAAGAGAATTTATTAATTATTTTAGGTGTCTTAAATTGACGTTTTTTAATGAAATTTCAATATTTGTTTTTATATACCAAATATTTCATTAGTTGTGAAAACCTGTTTTAATAAAAAATTTTAACTTTTTAAATTTACGCTTTTGCTTAAATTTTCACATTACAAATTTAGAACTCTTAAAAGTACGATTTTTCCTAAATTTCAACATTTGAAATTATTGGTAAATCTTAAATTGAGTTTTAACGGTATTTTCAGCATTTTGAAAAAATAATGTTGTTTTCATTGGAAATGCATTTCAAAAAAAAAAATGCTTGAAAAGTGAATTTATTAATAGTTTTAAATGTCTTAAATTGACGTTTTTTAATGAAATTTCAATATTTGTTTTTATATACCAAATATTTCATTAGTTGTGAAAACCTGTTTTAATAAAAAAATTTAACTTCTAAAATTACGCTTTTTCTTAAATTTTCACATTACAAATTTAGAACTCTTAAAAGTACGATTTTTCCTAAATTTCAACATTTGAAATTATTTGGTAAATCTTAAAATTGAGTTTTTAACGGTATTTTCAGCATTTGAAAAAATAATGTGTTTCATTGAAATGCAATTTCAAAAAGCAGAAAAGAGAATTTATTAATTGTTTTAGGTGTCTTAAATTGACGTTTTTTAATGAAATTTCAATATTTGTTTTTATATACCAAATATTTCATTAGTTGTGAAACCTGTTTTAATAAAAAATTTTAACTTCTAAAATAATTACGCTTTTTTTTTAAATTTTCAAATTACAATTTAAACTCTTAAAAACATTATTTTTTTAATTAAATTTCAACATTTGAAATTATTTGGTAAATCTTAAAATTGAGTTTTTTACGGTATTTTCAGCATTTGAAAAAATAATGTGTTTCATTGAAATGCAATTTCAAAAAGCAGAAAAGTGAATTTATTAGTAGTTTTAGGTGTCTTAAATTGACTTTTTTTAATGAAATTTCAATATTTGTTTTTATATACCAAATATTTCATTAGTTGTGAAAACCTGTTTTAATAAAAAAATTTAACTTCTAAAATTACGCTTTTTCTTAAATTTTCACATTACAAATTTAGAACTCTTAAAAGTACGATTTTTCCTAAATTTCAACATTTGAAATTTGTTGTTAAATCTTAAAATTGAGTTTTAACGGTATTTTCAGCATTTGAAAAAATAATGTGTTTCATTGAAATGCTATTTCAAAAAGCAGAAAAGTAAATTTATTAATATTTTTAGGTGTCTAAAATTGACGTTTTTTAATGAAATTTCAATATTTGTTTTTATATACCAAATATTTCATTAGTTGTGAAAACCTGTTTTAATAAAAAATTTTAACTTCTAAAATTACGCTTTTGCTTAAATTTTCACATTACAAATTTAGAACTCTTTATTAAAAGTACGATTTTTACTAAATTTCAACATTTGAAATTATTTGGTAAATCTTAAAATTGAGTTTTTAACGGTATTTTCAGCATTTGAAAAAATAATGTGTTTCATTGAAATGCAATTTCAAAAAAGCTGAAAAGTGAATTTATTATTTGTTTTTATATACCAAATATTTCATTAGTTTTTTAATGAAATTTCAATATTTGTTTTTATATACCAAATATTTCATTAGTTGTGAAAACCTTTTTAATAAAAAAATTTTAACTTCTAAAATTACGCTTTTTCTTAAATTTTCACATTACAAATTTAGAACTCTTAAAAGTACGATTTTTCCTAAATTTCAACATTTGAAATTATTTGGTTAAATCTTAAAATTGAGTTTTTAACGGTATTTTCAGCATTTGAAAAAATAATGTGTTTCATTGAAATGCAATTTCAAAAAGCAGAAAAGAGAATTTATTAATTGTTTTAGGTGTCTTAAATTGACGTTTTTTAATGAAATTTCAATATTTGTTTTTATATACCAAATATTTCATTAGTTGTGAAAACCTTGTTTTAATAACAAATTTTAACTTATTTACAATTACGCTTTTGCTAAATTTTCACATTACAAATTTAGAACTCTTTTAAAAGTACGATTTTTCCTAAATTTCAACATTTGAAATTATTTGGTAAATCTTAAAATTGAGTTTTTAACGGTATTTTCAGCATTTGAAAAAATAATGTGTTTCATTGAAATGCAATTTCAAAAAAGCTGAAAAGTGAATTTATTAATAGTTTTAGCATTTGAAAAAATAATTGACGTTTTTTAATGAAATTTCAATATTTGTTTTTATATACCAAATATTTCATTAGTTTTGAAAACCTGTTTTAATAAAAAAATTTAACTTCTAAAATTACGCTTTTTCTTAAATTTTCACATTACAAATTTAGAACTCTTAAAAGTACGATTTTTCCTAAATTTCAACATTTGAAATTATTTGGTTAATCTTAAAATTGAGTTTTTAACGGTATTTTCAGCATTTGAAAAATTAATGTGTTTCATTGAAATGCAATTTCAAAAAGCAGAAAAGAGAATTTATTAATTGTTTTAGGTGTCTTAAATTACGTTTTTTAATGAAATTTCAATATTTGTTTATATATCAAATATTTCATTAGTTGTGAAAACCTGTTTTAATAAAAAAATTATTTTAATTCTCGTCTAAATTACGGTTTTTTTTTTAATTTTTTCACTTTACAAAATTTTTAATCTTTTAAAAATTTACGATTTTTTTTAATTTTTACATTTTTGAAATTTATTTGGTAAAATGTGAGAATCTTTTTAAGATGTTTTTAGCATTTGAAAAAATAATGTGTTTCATTGAAATGCAATTTCAAAAAGCAGAAAAGTGAATTTATTAATTGTTTTAGGTGTCTTAAATTGACGTTTTTTAAGGAAATTTCAATATTTGTTTTTATATACCAAATATTTCATTAGTTGTGAAAACCTGTTTTAATAAAAAAAATTTACTTCTAAAATTACGCTTTTTCTTAAATTTTCACATTACAAATTTAGAACTCTTAAAAGTACGATTTTTCCTAAATTTCAACATTTGAAATTATTTGTTAAATCTTAAAATTGAGTTTTTAACGGTATTTTCAGCATTTGAAAAAATAATGTGTTTCATTGAAATGCAATTTCAAAAATCAGAAAAGAGAATTTATTAATTGTTTTAGGTGTCTTAAATTGACGTTTTTTAATGAAATTTCAATATTTGTTTTTATATACCAAATATTTCATTAGTTGTGAAAACCTGTTTTAATAAAAAATTTTTACTTTTCTAAAATTACGCTTTTGCTTAATTTTCACATACAAATTTAGAACTCTTAAAAGTACGATTTTTCCTAAATTTCAACATTTGAAATTATTTGGTAATTCTTAAAATTGAGTTTTTAACGGTATTTTCAGCATTTGAAAAAAATAATGTGTTTCATTGAAATGCAATTTCAAAAAGCTGAAAATTGACGTTTTTTAATGAAATTTCAATATTTGTTAAATTGACGTTTTTTAATGAAATTTCGAAATTTTGTTTTTTATATACCAAATATTTCTTTATTTGTTATGAAAACCTTTTTAAAAAAAAATATATTATTAAATTAATTCTTATTCTATTTTCACATTACAAATTTAGAACTCTTAAAAGTACGATTTTTCCTAAATTTCAACATTTGAAATTATTTGGTAAATCTTAAAATTGAGTTTTTAACGGTATTTTCAGCATTTGAAAAAATAATGTGTTTCATTGAAATGCAATTTCAAAAGCAGAAAAGAGAAATTATTTATTGTTTTAGGTGTCTTAAATTGACGTTTTTTAATGAAATTTCAATATTTGTTTTTATATACCAAATATTTCATTAGTTGTGAAAACCTGTTTTAATAAAAAAATTTTAACTTCTAAAATTACCCTTTTTCTTAAATTTTCACATTACAAATTTAGAACTCTTAAAAGTACGATTTTTCCTAAATTTCAACATTTGAAATTATTTGATAAATCTTAAAATTGAGTTTTTAACGGTATTTTCAGCATTTGAAAAAATAATGTGTTTCATTGAAATGCAATTTCAAAAAGCAGAAAAGCGAATTTATTAATAGTTTTAGGTGTCTTAAATTTACGTTTTTTAATGAAATTTCAATATTTGTTTTTATATACCAAATATTTCACTAGTTGTGAAAACCTGTTTTAATAAAAAATTTTAACTTCTAAAATTACGCTTTTTCTTAAATTTTCACATTACAAATTTAGAACTTTTAAAAGTACGATTTTTCCTAAATTTCAACATTTGAAATTATTTGGTAATTCTTAAAATTGAGTTTTTAACGGGATTTTCAGCATTTGAAAAAATAATGTGTTTGTTTCATTAAAATGCTATTTCAAAAAGCAGAAAAGCGATTTTATTAATAGTTTTAGGTGTCTTAAATTGACGTTTTTTAATGAAATTTCAATATTTGTTTTTATATACCAAATATTTCATTAGTTGTGAAAACCTGTTTTAATAAGAAATTTTAACTTCTAAAATTACGCTTTTTCTTAAATTTTCACATTACAAATTTAGAACTCTTAAAAGTACGATTTTTCCTAAATTTCAACATTTGAAATTATTTGGTAAATCTTAAAATTGAGTTTTTAACGGTATTTTCAGCATTTGAAAAAATAATGTGTTTCATTGAAATGCAATTTCAAAAAGCTGAAAAGTGAATTTATTAATAGTTTTAGGTGTCTTAAATTGACGTTTTTTAATGAAATTTCAATATTTGTTTTTATATACCAAATATTTCATTAGTTGTGAAAACCTGTTTTAATAAAAAAATTTTAACTTCTAAAATTACGCTTTTTTTTAAATTTTCACATTACAAATTTAGAAACATTAAAAAAAAGTTATTTTTTCCTTAATTTTAAATTTTAAAATTTTTTGGTAAAATTTAAAATTTGTTTTTTAAAGGTTTTTTTCAGCATTTGAAAAAAAAATGTGTTTCATTAAAATTGCAACAATTTCAAAAAAGCAGAAAAGAGAATTTTTTATATTTTTTTGTGTCTTAAATTGACGTTTTTTAATGAAATTTCAATATTTGTTTTTATATACCAAATATTTCATTAGTTGTGTAAACCTGTTTTAATAAAAATTTTAACTTCTAAAATTACGCTTTTTCTTAAATTTTCACATTACAAATTTAGAAATCTTAAAAGTACGATTTTTCCTAATTTTCAACATTTGAAATTATTTGGTAATTCTTAAAATTGAGTTTTTAACGGTATTTTCAGCATTTTTAGAAAAAATAAAAATGTGTTTCATTGAAAGCTATTTTCAAAAAGCAGAAAAGTGAATGTATTAGTGTTAGGTGTCTTAAAATTATTTTTTTTAATAAATTTTAATTTTTTTTTTTATATACAAAATTTTTTATTATTTTTTGAAAAACCTTTTTTAAAAAAAAAATTTAACTTCTAAAATTACGCTTTTTCTTAAATTTTCACATTACAAATTTAGAACTCTTAAAAGTACGATTTTTCCTAAATTTCAACATTTGAAATTATTTGTTTAAATCTTAAAATTGAGTTTTTAACGGTATTTTCAGCATTTGAAAAAATAATGTGTTTCATTGAAATGCAATTTCAAAAAGCAGAAAAGAGAATTTATTAATTGTTTTTGGTGTCTTTGACGTTTTTTAATGAAATTTTCAATATTTGTTTTATTATACCAAATATTTCATTAGTTGGAAAACTGTTTTAGTAAAAATTTTAACTTCTAAAATACGGTTTTTCTTAAATTTTTCACATTACAAATTTTAGAACTCTTAAAAGTACGATTTTTTCATAAATTTCAACATTTGAAATTATTTGGTAAATCTTTAATAAAAATTGAGTTTTTAACGGTATTTTCAGATTTGAAAAAATAATGTGTTTTCATTGAAATGCTATTTCAAAAAAGCAGAGAAAGTGAATTTATTAATAGTTTTTTATGTGTCTTAAATTGACGTTTTTTAATGAAATTTCAATATTTGTTATTTGTTTTTATATACCAAATATTTCATTAGTTGTGAAAACCTGTTTTAATAAAAAAATTTAACTTCTAAAATTACGCTTTTTCTTAAATTTTCAAATTACAAATTTAGAACTCTTAAAAGTACGATTTTTCCTAAATTTCAACATTTGAAATTATTTGGGTAATCTTAAAATTGAGTTTTTTACGGTATTTTCAGCATTTGAAAAAATAATGTGTTTCATTGAAATGCAATTTCAAAAGCAGAAAAAGAATTTATTAATTTTTTAGGTGTCTAAATTGACGTTTTAATGAAATTTCAATATTGTTTTTATATATAAAATTTTTAGCGTACTTCACTGGAAGCATCAATCATTATTAAATTTATTTATTTTTATTAGCAAGTTAAAGTTAAATTTAAACCTCACTTATGGGGAGAGGTAAAGGAAGCAAATAATATTATTAAAGATAAAACAATATGCCTAAGCAAACTTCTCTTACCTTAAAAAAAAACGGGAGCTATTACCAGTAATGCGCTGAAGCATCTATTTAAGCCTTTTTTGCGTAGTACTTCAATCGGATGAGGAGGGATCCCTCTCTGAAGAAAGACAATTCATCCAGGATATTGAAGTATTGAAAAAAAACACAGAGTCACTGCTTTCATAGAAAAAATTACAAAGGCGTAGCAAGACCAGAGCTGTTCAAAACTTTTTTCTTTTCTCTTTCTCAAAATGAATTGAGATTTTTTAGATGGTTGTGCTTTTTCCCTTTTTGCATCAGGCTAGAGCATTTTGCAGAGGCATATTTTATAGCTCAATTTATGAATTTTAAAGTTTGATTTATAGTTAGATTTTTATTAATTTTTAGATTTATATTATAGGTTTGGGACTGGATTCCAGTTTGAGAATGATATAGTGAATTTAATTTAGATACCATTCAAAATTTAAACACCCCCCCCAAAAAAAAAAAAAAAAAAAAAATATAAATGAAAAATGTTTTTTTTTTTTTTTTTTTTTTTTTTTTTTTTTTTTTAAACCTTTAACCTAAAACTAACTACCTAGCTGGAGTTACCTTTTTTTTTATTTACAAAATCTTCTCCAGTATATTTAAATTAAGTCATGTTTCAATAGGTCTTTAATCCTATTTTGAAACTTTACAGCCGCAGCTCTTTTAGGTCTTGTTTGAGTGTCTTGCTGAGGAGAGTCATTTTTGGGTAAAGTAATGTCATCTTTTTGTAAGTCTGGGGTTAGGTTGTCAATAGGAATCTCCAATGGGTAAAGATTATACACATGTCTTTTGGACTGATGTCCCTGTCCTGTTTGTACAGTCACATGTCTGACAATACCTTCATCATCAGGATGAACATCAGTAATTCTAGCTAACTTCCAAAAACATTTTGGAAGCTTACTAGACTCATTTAGCAAACACAATTCCCCAATTTTAGGTGTTTTAGTAATTAGTTTGTGCTGCTTTTTCTCTCTTTCTCTTAAGCCCAATAGATATTCATCTCTCCATTTATTTTTTATAACCTTTAATTGATGGGATAAAGTCTTAAAGTTTTTTACAATAGATTTTTGATCATTAGAAATGTAATTAGGATCAACAATTTCTCCTACATCAGTAGAAGAAACTTTGACTTCAGGAGTGGTTAAAACGTTATATTTTACAATATCTTGACCAAAAATTAATTTAAAAGGGGTAATTACATCATAAGAAGGGTCTTCTTTAGAGCTGACATAAGTTAATGGACGGGCATTAATTGCATGCATTATTTCTTTTACTATAGTGGTGAAATTACCTACTGAAATAGATCTACCCTTAAGGGAGGTGTACAAAGATCTTTTTATTAACCCTACAATTCTCTCTGCTATTCCTAGAGTTCTAGGAGAATAGCTAGCTGTGAATTGCCAAGTTATACCATTTTCTTGCAAATAATTTTGCACTTTAAAATTATGAAACCAATCACTTAAATAACTACTAGCCTTCTTAAAAGTGGACTGGTTATCAGAGATTATTTTTTTGGGTTGAGAATAGGTAAGGGAAAGATGGTAAAGTTCCCTTAAAAATGTCTCTGTTGTCAGATCATAAACCACATGAAGACTGGTAAATCTAGTATTACAACAAGTAAATAATAATATGTAAGATTTAATTTTATTATTATTATCATCTGGGTCTTTTAATAAAATTGGCCCAGCATAATCAATGGCAGTAGTTTGAAATGGGTGTTCATAGTCACTTTTTTCTTTTATGAGGGGACCAACAGTGGGTACCTCATATGCTTTAGCAAAATACCTTTTACATGAAATACACTTTTTTAATATACTTTTTACATAGGACCTTATTTGAGGTATCCAGAATTCCTGCCGAATTAAGTTACAAGTAGCAGATAAACCTGCATGCTTAGCTTTATTATGAGTTTCAATTATTATTAATTTAGTAAAATGACATTTCGGCAGCAAGACGGGGTACCTTGCATTATAAGGTATAGTTCCTGCATACCTGTACCTTCCCATTGTACGAATGATATTATTATCATCCATAAATAATTTCAGATCCTTTTGAAGATTGGTTAGGTCTTCAATAGGTCTACCTTGATTTAAATTTATTAAATTTGTCAATTCTTGGGAAAAGTATTTCTTTTGGAAATACTTTATCCAAAATTCAGTTGCAACTTTATTATATGAATTATTTGAATTTATTTTTTCTACACGTTGTTCAATAGAAAGGTCAGGTTGAGGATTATATTTATTAGTTTTAAAATATTTTAGATTATGAATAAACCTGATTACATAACCTGTTATTCTAAGGGCTTTATTCCTATTTGAGAATCTTTCAATGTTAAATAATGGTTCAGTATGACTTTCTACTTGGGGTTCTGGTAAATCATTAGTGGTTTGAAGTAAAGAATTTATGCTAAGTTTTGAATTGAAATTTACAAGAATTGTATTAGGAAGGGATTTTGGATCTTTAAGAAATGAAGGACCAGTTAAATAAAATTGCTTATACTTTAGAAATTTCTTGGTGGTAAGATTTCTAGTCAACAAATCAGCAGGATTATTTACACCTGAAACATGTCTTAAGCTTATATCAAAGGGGAAAGAACAGCAAGTAGTTTGAATTTCTTGAATTCTATTGCTAACAAATACAGATTTTATTTTTAAGTCCTTTTGATTTAACCAGTTTGCACAAACCAAAGAATCGGTCCAAATGGTAGTTCGAAAAAATGAACCATTTTTATTATAGGTTTCAATTAAATATTTAATGACATTAACGCCTAAACAGATGGCTAACAACTCAAGTTGACAGATTGAATAATCTTTACCCTTTGGACTAATTCTTGACTTGGCATATATAAATTTTGAATTTTGATTATTAACAAGGTAGCATACTATTCCATACCCAACCTTACTAGCATCACAAAATACATGTAAATCATACTGACTAAATTCAATATCTGACTCAATTGATGTCATTCTAGGAAATGATAAATTTTTAACCTTAGAAAAATCTTTACAAATCATTTTCCACTCTTTTTTTAATTTTGGGGAGATCTCTTCATCCCATGAAGCATTTTCACAAACCAGATTTTGCATTAAAAGTTTAAGTTTAAAAGCTAAAGGAGCAACAAAGCCTATGGGATCAAAAATACTTTGTATAGCACTCAAAATCTCCCTTCTAGTTTTACATTTATTATCTAAGTCACATTCCTTTAAGGATATTAAATCCTCTTTCCTATTCCACCAATAACCTAGAAGTTTAGTGAAAAGAGGATCTTCAGAAGAGAGCAAACCTAATTTTTTGAACATTAACTCTGCTTCAGGACTGTTAGAAGCCCATTCATAAAGGTGAAGACCATAGGGCTCTAGATAATTAATAGCAGTTTCAAAATGTGACTTTATAGATTCTACTTTATCATTATTTATCATAAGGTTATCCATATATAACCGATTGGAAAAATAGTCACCCAAGTCAGATTGTTTTGACTCCAAAATTGATTTAATTGACTCTTGCAAAAGAAATGGGCTGGTTTTATTGCCAAATGTTACTCTATTATACCTAAGACACATTAAGTTATTTTTATTTAAAGGTTTTGATAAGTCCCTAATCCATAATAGTTTATGAGCATCTTTATCATCTTCCTTAGAAAGATGTAACATTAAAAAAGCTTTTTCTATATCAGCAATGGTTAAGAACCTACCATGTCTTATAAGTATAAACAACCCAGCAAGATGTGGTAACAAGGATGGACAGTTATCAAGTAAATCATTTAAAGCCTTGTCATCATCATATTTTTTACCAGATGGATCCACTACTATTCTAATTTTAGTAGTATGAACATTATTTCTAATTACAGCAAAGTGAGGAAGAAAATAGTCTTTTTTATGATCTATTTTATCAATAGGAATTTCATAAAGGATACCCTCATTTAATTGTAAATCAAAAATATTCTGATATTCATTTAATAAATTATTACTTTTTAATTTTCTAATAAGAGAATTAAGCCTGCCATAAGCATAATCAAAATTAGGAGTTAAGTCATTTATATTATGATTAGGTTTCCATGGAATTTCTACTGATATACTTTCCTCACTCAGCTGAACATTATCTTTAATTTTTTTATTATTCTTTGTTCATTAGTGGTAAATTTTTCATCTTTAAATAACCCTAAATTTTCCAGACTGCTGAAATGACCTATATTTTCAGCTAGATTTTCATCATTTTCACTGACAGTAGCCACACAACTCTCTGTAATTAAATTCAAGGCTGTCTCATATTTAAAATGATAATCTGAGGGAATACCCTGCAAAATGACACCATACCTAGATTTGTAAGCCATAGCATTATTAATTTTAATAATTTCTAAATTTAGTTCTTTAATACTAGGGGCTCCTAAAATTACATTAAAATCCGTTACTACTTCAGAATCATATTTCTCTGCTAATTTAAAACCATTAAGTTCAAGGGAAGTAACTAGTTTTGACACTTCTTTAATTTTAAATTTTACCGGGATGTTATCAACAACTAGGGCTTCAATGGGATATTCAACATCTTTAATAAAAAAATTTGCAACTTCAAAACATGGCTTTGAAATTGAGCATTAAAACCACTAATTGTTAAAGTTTCCTCAATGACCTTAGTGGAAACACCTAGAGACTCTACTGTATCCTTAACAATGTAATTGTCCTGACTCGCAGAATCTATAAGTGCTCTCACCTTTATTTCACCACCCAAATTTGTTACAATTGGTAACTGCAATGATGGAAGAATTGAATTACCTCCAATAGAAGTAATATTACACCCTTGACTAGTTTTATTACCTTTCCCATTATCCTTTACTTTAGGATCCTTAATTTTAGCTTTACCCTCTGAAAGTTGTTTTAAGCAAAGAAAATATAAATGATTTCTCTTACCACAATTTTTACAAGGATCAAGAGATATTGTACAACTGTTTTCATCATGATTTTTACCTGTACATTTTTTACAATACCCTAATTCTTTTATACGATCCCATTTTTCTTTATTGGTAGCATATTTGGTACATCTGGAAATAGTATGGCCATTTTGAGAGCATAATTTACATGTCATTACAGTAGAGGCTGTAACGACTGAAGTTTTTGATTTTACACCTTCATAAAAAATTTTACCTGAACTTGCCTCATTCTCTAATTGAGATTTTATTTTTACATTTTTATTATTTACAGATTCATTTTTTAATGAAAGAGCATTAAAATTTAAAGGTTTTAATTTAACACCTTCTTGATCGTTTAATGTTTTAGTAGCCTCAGTCACCGCACTTCGAAAATCATCAAATGATTGATACAATTTATAACCACATGTACGTAAATATTCTCTTAATTCTATATCTAAAGCATTATAATAAATGTATAATTGAATATCGTCAATAGTTAATTGATTATTTTTAAACAGATTGACATTGGCATTCATATTAGCTTGAAAATCATTTAAACTATTAAGATCTTTAGAAGCTTTTTTACAAGTTAATAACTTTTTGATTAGTGAAAATTTAATTTGACCTGGAGAAGCATAAAGATCTTCTAATTGCTCCCAAGCCTCATCATAGGCTGTATCTGACTCTTGAATACAATTTATTTGAACAGATGGATTTCCTTTTAAGTGCTGTTTTAAATAAGCAAATTTTTCTTGGTTTGACAATCCTAAATTATCATAAATATTAGTAAATGATATTTTAAAATTTTTAAATTGAGAGGCATCACCTTCAAATGGCAAGATCTTTATTTCTGCTATTTTCACCTTAGCTTTATGAGCTGTATTTGAAGCAGAAGTACTTTGAGAAACATTTGTACTCAATAATTGAATATATTTATTAATGGTAGTATAATAATACTCATTATTAGACTCTAAAGCCTCAAGTCTTTCAGTCGTAAATTCTTCACAAGCTACAAAAGAATCTGTGATACTCTCATTAAGAGATTCAAGATCATTTATTGACTTTTTCAATGTTAAACAATTATTTAATTTATCCTCATTGGATAGAGTATTAATGGCTGGAACTAATTTATTTAAAGTTTTAGTAACAGCGGACCTTTTACCACCCCGCTTTCTTGTTAGCTTAATTACATTTCGTAATTCTTCAGACGGGCCAGAGGATTCAGCAAACCCTTCTATATCAGAGCTATTTATGTCTAAATGCTCCATTTTCACACTTGTAACAACCTAAGCCTATAATACATAGGCCTTAAAATATGAACCTTAAGCCTACAAAAAAAAAATCCTTAATACTAAAAAAAATATACCTTAACATCATATAGCGTGGAGTTTACCTTAATTTAAATTAGGCTTTTTAAATAGCCTTCATTTTATATACAGACCATCTGGTTTTAACCAGTATGGGAAGTCCACAAAGCCTATTAAGTTATTAGGTAGGCCTATAACTCTATAGTTAGGCTCCAAAAATTTTATTAAAGTTTACTCAAATTTTACAGCCCTAATACGTATAGCCTATTTGGGCAAAAGTAGTAAGGCTTACGCTTAACAAGAATAGGCCCAAACAATATTGCTACACTTCAGGACTATTTTTACTTAAATACCTTTCAGTATTTTTATTGTAATTTTTATTGTAATACACAAATTTTATATATATCACAATATTATTTATTTAATTAAACGTTACTTTTAACACAGACCTAGAATAGTAAGTCAATCGTCAGTCCGTTATTAAGTATGTAAACAAGGTTTGTAGTCTTTGCGTCGCCACTCGTAATTCGTAAATTAGTCGGGAATTTTACCACTTAGTAACTAACTAAGCTAACCTATCCCTAATTATGAAATAGTAACCTCCAATATTTAGTTTCAATTTTAGAACATTATTTTTGACGAAAGAGTTTTGAAATTTTAAAGTTTTATGAAATATTAAAGGACTCAAACATAAACTCCAGTACCAAACCTTTACCTCACAGGGGGCACCATTCATTATAGAAAATT
>JABUQX010075149.1:25000-40000 GCA_015478945.1 Trachelipus rathkii | reverse complement strand
TACCTTCAATTCTAGCAGTTAATATCTCTCTGAACTACAAGCTATTTAGATACTTATTAAATTTTCCTGTCTAATCTTATGACATACCATTATTGTTTGTAAAGTTACTACCTCTTTGCGTAGGACATACCTGAAAATGACAGAGATAATGAATTTATTTTGACCTGTGAGGTCAAATCACTTTTATACAAATGTTTCACTAGAAGAAATTATAGATATTATTCTTAAAAAAGGATTAATATCAAAGATTTCATATTAAAATTGTTTTGACATTTATATTAAATATAATTGAGTGAAACAAAACCAATTTAGTTCTTTATGAATAATTGTAATTTCCATGTGAAATTTAATGTTGGTCGTAAAAAATTCAAAAACTGTGCATATGAAAAGCAGAATTTCGAAACTTTCTGTGCTTAGAAACTTAATTTGATTTATAATAATGGAAGGGTAAGGAACATAAATAACTAGTCAACTAAATGTAGCGCAGTCGAGTTCTGCATCTGAGAATACGTTTTCTACTATAATGTTAATTGAAGGTATATTTCCAGTGTCCTCATTATTTTGTTAATGTTAACTGTTTATTTACCATTTTCGTTATACATGTCGAATTCCTTAGTGAAATTCTTTACGATTGATTTGGATGACGAGTGAGCGCTGCCTTTAATAAAACATTCATATTTTTATTGTACACACCAATTTCCGAGAGAAGGTCTGTTGATACTGACTACCATCTTCTTTTCCTTCAGATTATGATGGATATGACGAAATATATTGATGCTTTGTATCAGCAAGACTTGGTTTATAATTCGTGGAAAACGTCTAAAGTGGGAATGATATAGCATACAAAATACCTACCTAGTAAATAACCTCAAAATAAAATGTCTACTGGGTTTCAATCAGGAAAACCTGCTAGCCACGCTATCGGTCTTCCTCTACAAATCCAACGGTTTGGAAACGTATCTTCTAAATACTCTCACTCATTCAAACAAAGGTATTGTGAAGCAAACATTTTGCACGCATGACCCTAAGGCCGGTAGAATATCGTGTATTAGTTACGGTATCCCATGTTCTAAAACTAATCTTATGATTGACCAATTAATGGATCTGATAAATAAATAAGCAGTTTTTTTTTTTTTAAACCAACAGGATTTTTTGTTTTGTTTAAACCAACTAAAATCCATTGTTTTTGTTTTTATAGTTTTAATATTTTTGATTTTTGCTTTTTCTAATAAAAATAATAATAAAAAAGTTATCTAAATGAAATCATATAGCTAATACTCCAAATCATATATTTATATTGTAAATAAATGAGAAGGAAACATTAGTGGTAACTCAATTTTAAAAATTGATAACATCAAAATACCATAAAATAATCAAAAACTAATCATTTTTTTTTTTTTTTGCAGAAAATTGCTATGAAGATGTTAAAGTAGCAATTTTTAGGGATTAATTCCAAAGTAAAATTTGAGAGGGATAAATTCCTCAAACAGTTTATCTTTCTCAAACTTTTGAATATACTGTATAATATATATTATAATATATATAGTATATATATATATATATATATAATATATATATAAATATTAATATATATATACTTATAATATATCGATATTAATATATATATATAAATATATATATATATAGAGAAAGAAAAGAAACATTTATGGGAAGGTAAAGAATCTTACTTGCCTTCTCTGGGAATGAACCACCGCCCGTTGCGAATGGACAATATACCCGGTGCTTTACCACTGATCTATCTCCCCAACCAAAAAAGCTTGCCGGCTCAAGACTCAGTTTTAAGCTCAACCGAGTCCCTTCAAGGCGACTATCACCAAGGCTTCCAGCCTGTCCTATCCCTCCTTTCTTTTAGTTACTCTTGTCAAGTATTGCATATTAACGGCAATTATATAAGATGTAAATAAATAAATAGAATAGATTCTTTGGGTTGGGAATAATAGACCTCACAAGTCGGTTAAAGCACCGGTAAATAATGTCCTCATCGCAACATAGCAAGGCTAGGTTCAATCCCAGAGAAGGCAGTAAATTCATTTACCTTCCATTAATGTTCTTTCTTTTATTATTACAATTATTTTAATAATTGCGACTAATATGCAATATTTAGACATTTCTATACGATATAAAGACAAAGCAGGGGAAGACAGGCGTTGACACCTTGGTGATTTATCGCCTTGAGGAGCTCAGGGTTCGCTTTAAAACTGTCTTGAATTCCCAACTTTTATGGCGTTGGGGGGATAGCTCAAGTTGTTAAAGCAGCCGGTACATTTTCCTTCCATTCGCAACATGCGGTGTTCAATCCCAGAGAAGGCAGCGAAGTAAAATCTAAATGTTCTTTCTTTATTACATCTTATATAATTATATTATATATCGCAATATTATTCATATATATTATAGTATATATATATATATATATCTATATATATATATATATATATACTATATAGTAATATATATAGTATATATATATAATATATATATATAATATATATATATATCTATATATATTATATACAATTTTCTGGGTCAGTGAGTATTGGACGGAGAAAGGAAGAGACTGTCTGAAAATAGCGTAGTGGCAGCAGTTTTCCTCAAAGATGGAGGAGCAAGACTAGAAAATTCAGGAGATCAATGTAAATTGCAATAACAATTGTACAAAGAGAGTGATTTAACAGTTCGACAGCTAGAAAGATTCGAGAAAGTTAAGAAGTTGACAAGCTCTAGACTTCACCCTGTGTGGAACCATCCCAGTTATGTGATTCGTACTCCATACAACTGGGGTGGTGAGAAGGGGTTCCAAAGGCCCCTCAGAACATCCATATTCATAGAAGCTTGTTTAAAAACATAATCTATTACTGCATTAATAAGGTAAGACCGTAGTCTAGATATTTAAGTGGTTATTTTACAACTCTAAAGTGTAGAAAGAAGATAAAGTGTTGTGTCAATAAAACATATACTGAAACTTATGTTTAGGTGAGTTAACTACCACAGAATAAGGTAGTATGCCAATTTTTAATATTAGAAGATATTAAGATGAAAAAAAAATCTGAAACTGTTACTTGAATCAATGCAATTTCAAAAAAATTACCATATTTAAGTCATGCAACACAATTATGTATTAACTTCATATTTTCCATATTCATTTATATATTCACATATTTTCTTAAGCCATCTTCTCTGTGATATTGCTTTAGAGGCAGACAGCTGGTCAACATTCAATGTAGTTTTTTCTTTAATATTTTCATCTTTACTTTTTGAAATTATAGCTGCAGCTTATTGCTACAAGAAGAAACTTTGCCCAGTGTTTAATTCTAATAATTATAAATATATTTTATTTCTATATTAATTTTAAAAGAATGTAAATTAAAAACTTAATTCTATTAATAGGAGAAAGAAAAATATATAAATTAACAAACATAAGTAAAAGACCAGAGAAACAGAAGAAAAAGATAATCAAACACATATTAACTAAACACTATGTCACTTGTTATTTATTAAAAATTCATCCTCTATTGAATTTCATATCCGAGATTGGAGAAAAATGTTTGCTAAAAATGAACAAATAAAACAATGAAGCGACCAATAAGAAGGAGAGTGGTCTTGGCAGGGTTTATTTAGAGAGTTTAACCGCTTTAAAAAGAGAGCTGATGGATTTCTTCAAGACTTAGCAAAAATAAGAGTGTGAAAGGGGTTATTTAAGGTTTAAGGAGCGATAAGAGGTGATAGTAGGATTTATTTCAGGTTTAGCGACGATAAAAATCAGGTATGGTTTCTTTTTAGGGCGTTGCGCCCATAAGAGGTTTTCTCTTTCGGTCGTCGCGGCGATAAGAGTGAGGTAGGTTTACTTTTTAGGGTGTTGCAACGATAAGAGAAGTAGGTTTTCTTTTTAGGAAGCGTGGAGCGATTTTCCTTTTTAGGGAGTTGCGACGATAAGAGTGAGGTAGGTTTTCTTTTGAGGGCGTTGCAACGATAAGAGTGAGTTAGGTTTTCTTTTTAGGGCGTTGCAACGATAACAGTGAGGTAGGTTTAATTTTTAGGGCGTGTGCGACGATAAGAGTAAGGTAGATTTTCTTTTGAGGGTTTTGCGACGATAAGAGTAGAGCTTTTGGGTTTTATTTAGGGCTTAAAGAGGAAAGAAGAGGTAGGGAAATTTATTTCTAGAATTCAAAACCAAAGGTGGAGGAAATTGCGATTTATTTAGAGCTTAATGACGATGAGAGAAGAAAGTGGGAGGTCTATTTATGGTTTTAAAATGATAAGAGAGAGAGAGAGAGAGAGAGAGAGAGAGAGAGAGAGAGAGAGGAGGAGAGAGACGAGAGCGAGTGGACGAGGACAAGGGAGAGAGAGAGAGAGCAGAGGAGAGAGAGAGAGAGAGAGGAATTTATTTAAGGTTAATTGATTAATAAATAAACGAGCTGTTAAACAATTAAACAAAATAAATAAATAAACGAGCTGTTAAACAAATAAATGAATAAATAAGCAAATTTATAAACAAATAAAGATAAATTAAGAAATTACCAAATAAATAAATAAATATATAAATAAATAAATAAATAACTTAGAAAATAAACAAACACAATAATAAATTCTCACATAAATTAAAAAATATATATTTCCTGACTAAATGAATTTCTTCATATTTATATCTTATTTTAATTACACTCAATTTATTACCTGAAAATTTTGACAAATTCTTCATTTGAGCTTTTTTTAATTAGAAATTCAATGAAAAAAAAATAATAATTGGAATATAACATCTCAAATTAAATAGGTAAATAAATGGCCATTATTTTTTATCCAAGGCCGTAGCCAGGATGAGGGGAGTTGGGGGGTCTGAACCCCCAGAAATTATTTAAAGTGTAAAAAATTTTTGACGACTTGAATATCTTAATTTTCATTTATAAGAATAATAAAAAATAATAAACAAAGCAAATTAGGAGTATATAATAATGAAAATGAGGATAACATATCTGTGGTTCGTGAAGATTCTTTTAGGTTTAATGGCTGTAGAAAACACAATAGGAGAATCTTTAGCCGTTTAGTGAAAACAATATTACGAAGGTTGGTATAAAGAGTGAATTTCTGATCGGACAACGATGTGATGGTGCAGCATCAATGAACAAAGTTTCAGAAGCTTTCAAGATGTCGAAAATATCCAGCGTCATTGTATGTTCATTGCTGTTCACAATCACGTGCAGTACAACACGTTAGAAACTTGTTGGCACAGCGAAAACAACTGGGCAGTATTTGAGATCACCAAGGCAGACAATTATTTTACTAGAAAGGTTGGAAAGAATTTCCCAAAGACAAAATGGAAAATAATTACACGGAATGGAAAACACAAGGTGTGTGGAAAATGACGATGGACTATTACGAGATGAAAGAAGCTTTTAAAGTAAAGGTTGATGCTTTAGAGGAGTTTGATGTGGATCAATATATTGAACCTTCTTCAAAAAACTCAAATCTTACATAATAATCTTACAAAATAATAATCACGAGCGAATTGATTATAAATTCAATTAAGGCTTCAGCTTTATTCTCTTTTATCCTTCCCTTATGTTCTATATTACAGTCTCCATCATTAGTTATAGCATCTGCTCTTAATCATCTTGAAAATATGATTCTAATTTTAAAAGATTTTCGCATAAACATCATTGAAAAATTTTCAAGCATTTTGGAAGTTGCAAAAGAACTCTTCTTTCTTATTTGTTAATGAAAGAATAAAAATGTCTCGTGTCAAAATCAGTGCAAAATTAAAAGACATAAAGCAATTGCAGTTCTTGATCATATTTCAAACAAGTTAGAAAGCAAGTCAGCGACTCATTGATGTATATTTACCAATCTTAGTAAAGTCATTCCATCGATATCTATTAAACATTTTGTGAATTTTCTAAATATATTTGGTCTATACAGTCACATTTTGAATATTAAAAGATTATTACATCCATCTCACTAACAACGTGAACTGCAGAAAGATATTTTTCAACTCTGAAAAGGCTCAAGGCAGACTTTCTCAATTCTACAGAGATGGAAAGACTAACAGAATTGACTTTAATAATAATAATAATAATAATAATAATAATAATAATAATAATTATTATTATTTTAATAATGATAATAATAATAATAATAATAATAATAATAATAATAATTATAAATAATAATAATAATAATAATAATAATAATAATTAATAATAATAATAATAATAATAATAATAATAATAATAATAATAATAATAATAATAATAATGCATTTATATGTATTAGAATAATAATAATAATAATAATAATAATAATAATAATAATAATAATGCCATAGGTGCACAATATAAACGGAGGAAGTTATCATTAGTTTTCCTGTTAAGAGAATAAGAATTTTTTTAATATATAAAATTACATCTTTTTTTGTATTTTGAAATTGCTATTAATTGATAAATAAGTATTTTTAATCTTGTAAGGATATATATATATATATATATATACCTCACTATATCTCATAGACATTAATTTATTTATGCCTATATTTTTTATCTTTACATCTTATATATATATATATATATATATATATAGGGTAGGACTTGCTAGTTGGTGGCTTCTTTTGTGAGCAAGCACCCTAAATAAGGTAATTTGAAATCCATATTTGAAAATGATGTTTATTCAACATAAGTAAATACCTACAATTAAAGTGCAAAAGTAACAAAGTCCCCTTCTGTTAAAGTACTCTCTCTCTTCGTGGCAGTGGTAGTCTAGCCACTTTCGCCGTTTCCACACAATTGCCTCTGACTCTTCATTTGGTGCGAAAATTTGTGATCGAAATTGAAGTCTGACGCACTGCCAAGTTTATCTTTCCGGGAGGATTTCTGGAGAGAGTGTCTTGAGTGAGATTTTCTTTTGATTCTTAATAATTTGATCTGATCAATATCTGACTGAAGAGCATCTCAACAGGCCAGGTTTATATATCATTTCACTTTTTGACTTATGCTAAAATTTTTGCTCGCGCAAATCTTAGCTAAGTACGAACATAAATTAAATTTTACAAAGTTATTTTGGTGCTACATTACTTCCTGCGCTAAACACGGGTGAAAGTATGTTATAATAATTATACAAAAAATAACTAAACATAGTTATATTTTCAAATGCAAACATATCTAATTATGTCCGAAGACATGAAGTAGACATATAAACATTTAAAGGCCTCTAATATACAAAGAAATATAAATATTCAAATACGAGCATAACTAGTTTACATCCGAAGATCTAAACATATATACAAATATTTGAATACTGTAAAAATACAATAATGTTATATATACAAGAATAGACATTTGAACGCATATTTGGTTATATCCGTTAGATGTAAACAAACATACCATATTCATCTAAAAAATAACATACGCAGTGTGGATATGAAACAATTCAGTATTCGATTGATAATGGATGATCGAACTGATGAGATCAGGGAAAGGTCAATATAAGGCGTTTTCGAATGTATCGCGATTTGATCAATACGCACGTAAATAGTTTTCAAAGCTGTAATTACGAGAGAAACATTGTTTGACATATGTAGAAGTTGCTTGAAATTAGGTCCTTTATTTGAAAAATTTCTTCCTTACATAAAAGAGCAGTCCATAGAATTCATTTAAATTCGAAAAAGAATCCCAAAGTTCGGCAGTGGAATCCAAAAATGAGATTTCTGCCCATAATCCAAACTTAAATGATGAAAGAAATCCATACCGTAAAGGAAGTTACATATGTAGAGGCGAAGTTGTGAGATTTTAGGTCCTTTGTTTTGAAGAGGCTGCGCCACTAAGAAAGGGAGAGTGCAGAACCATTTAGAATTTGAAAAAGAATCTGAGTTCGTATTGGAATCCAAAAATGAGTTTTCTACCATAATCCAAACTGAACAGTAGAAATCATGCCGAAAAGGAAGTTTACTATGTCTAACGATGAATCCTCAAACTGTGATAGTTGTGAAAAAAGTGAAGACCATAATTCAAAATTAAAATGAAAATTGAAGTTTCAGTATCGATAACATTCGTTTAGCAGGTCATTTCTTAGAGTGTTCCTGATAGGGAATTTAGTATTATTTTTGGGTTTTTTTCTTTTCTTCATTTTGTTTGTTTCTTTAGTATTAAAGCTGACAGTTGAAGTTCTGGGTGTTCTACTCCGGTTTCACCAATTATATAGGGTCATTGCTAGTTGGTGGCTTCTTTTGTGAGCAAGCACCTATATAAAGAGGATGGTAATTTAAAAATCCATATTTGAAATGATGTTTATATTCAACATAATTAAAATATGCAATTAAAGTATAAAAGTAACAAGTCCCTTCTGTTGAGATACTCTCTCTTCGTAGACAAATTGGTAGTCACAGCCTTACTGGCATGTTTCCCCAATTGCCTCTGACTCTTCGTTTTAGTGCAAAAAAAATTTGTGATCAGAAATTCAAGTCAGCTATACCATGAAGTTGTCTCTCTTGCCCGGAATTCTAGATATCATACTGAGTGAGATTTTCTTCTGATTCTTATTAATTTGATCTGACTGACTCAAGAGTATATCAACAGGCCGGGTTTATATATTATTTCCCTTCGACTTATGCTAAATTTTGCTCGCGCAAATCTTGGCATAGTTCATTATATTAAAATTTTGCAAAGTTATAAGTAGATTGCTACATATATATATATATATATATATATATATATATATATATATATATATATATATACCTCTATATATATATATATATGCCTCT
The DNA here is from genome assembly GCA_015478945.1 of Trachelipus rathkii. Classification (NCBI taxonomy): domain Eukaryota; kingdom Metazoa; phylum Arthropoda; class Malacostraca; order Isopoda; family Trachelipodidae; genus Trachelipus; species Trachelipus rathkii. Next base: position 31,233 of record JABUQX010075149.1, on the reverse strand, counting down.
CTCTGCTATATATATAACTATATATATATATATATATATATATATATATATATATGCTATATATTATATATATATATATAGTCTTAATTTGAAACACCTCTCCTCTCCGAAAAAATTTCTAGCTACGGCCCTGAACAATTATTATTTATCTCTCTCTCTCTCTCTCTCTCTCTCTCTCTCTCTCTCTCTCTCTCTCTCTCTTTCTCTCTCTCTCTCTCTCTTATCTTCTGTACTATCTCTCTCTCTCTCTCTCTCTGTGCAAATGGAAGCCAATGTAATATTTAAATCAATACTAAATTAACATTTGTAATTATTGTGAAACATTACAAGGACGTATCGTGAAACATTTCCCAAAAGATGGGAGAGGATAGAGAAGTGGGGAGTTTTGTTTGTGTATGTGTGGGGGGGAGGGATGTTCTGAATCTTAATAAGAGAGAAACAAAAATAATTGTTTCATTTTGACCATTTTGTTATCATGCAAATGAAATAATTTCTGGCTTCTAATTCGGCTCAAACCTTTTTTGAAATTTGACTTCTGTTACTCTCGAAAATCTCATATAATCCAAACAAACCTAACCTGAATTAACGCAATCCAACAGAACTCGGCTCAACCCAACCTTATACCTAGCAAATTGTGTCTGAGATGATTTAATTGTCTGACTTAAACATCTCATTCTTTAATAAAATACATATTGGGATAAATATCATATACATATATATATATATATATATATGCTATATATATATATCCTTCTTTCTTTCTTTATCTATGTATAACTCTTATATATATAATAACATATATATCTTATATATAATATATAATAACAATAACTTATATATATATATATCTTTCTCTCTCTCTTATATATATATCATAGAGCTAGACGATTTGCGCCGCGGTGCGCCTGTGCCCCTATAACCTATGTTTGTAGGCTCGAGGCGCAACAATTTTTAAAGGCGGATAAGCAAGGCGCACAGCCAATTCTCTGCACCTATAGCCGCCTATGAAAAGGAACAAAGCATTTTTTTTGCCCTTAAAAGTTAGAACTTAGGCAAACTTGTGTCATTCTAAAAACCAGTGTGAAGCACTTATATATATCTATATACCCTCTTACCTCACTCTGCTATATATATACTCATATACCTCTTATATATACCTATCTTTCCTACACTCTCTCTCTATACATATGTATATATATATCTCATATATATGCACTTTCTCTTTCTCTTTCTGCTGTTTCTCTCACTCATGTACTCTCTCTCTCTTTCTCTTTGTATCTTCTTTCTTATCTTTCTTCTTTATTTCTTTCTTTCTTTCCTTCTCTTTCTTCTCTTTATTTTTTTTTATCTTTCTATATATATATATTTTATATTTATATATATCTTTATATATATACTTTTATAAATAATAATATAGATATATATATATATATATATATATATATAACTAGTTCAGTGGTTCTTAACTAATAAATTGACAATTATGGCTCTGAAAATTTTCAACTTCAGCGCTCGTGCTGAACATCCTGGGGGAAAACATGGACCACAAGGACATGGAGAGGAAGAGGACGAATATTGGTTTACGGTGTTTAGTACAAAAATTAATAATGTGTTTTTCTTCCTTATAACAGCATTTTTATAATCGCACTAAAGTTTACTTTGCAAATAATTTAACCAAATGACCACCATGGCGAAAAGAAGTCAAACCACCGACCGAACTGAGCTGAATATGCTTAAAAATATAGGCGGCGCATGGGCGCTGAACACTAGGTCGCATTCCTGGAAGCGCTAGCTCTGATGCTCATATATATATATATATATATGTATATATATATATATATACACTATATATATATATATATATATATATATAACTGTATATATATATATATATATACTCTATATACCTATAAATAATAAATATAATAACAATAATATAATAATAATATTAACAATATCATCATAATAATAATAATAATGGTTTAAAATGACTTTGATTTTGGTGTCCATGTTTCTGCAATATTAAGAAAAATACAAAACGAAGGAAAACGGAGGCATATTCCCTGGAATTTTCCACTTTGCTTCTTACATGAATAAACACAGCCACACATACACACATATACCATACTATACTCTCTCTTACTCTCTTATTTCATATCTTACTCTTATAATACCTCTCTATAATATATATATATATAGGTAAATAGCAGAATAAGGGCAGGATTTTCAAAGACTTTCAAAGTTTACCTTTAAAATAAAGGGATTAGATAAATAGATATAGAATATATAGATATTCGTGGTATCAAATAATAAAATTTATATAAAAAAATAGTTAAATAGATAATCTCCCTTTATACTATATTACGTCTGGCAAGGTTCTTACTGTTTTCAATGAACGTCTACTGATTGGTTTTCTTCAATCCTAGTGTTATTGATAATTTTTATTTTTTTAGGGCTCAAGGCTTGGAGCGGGGAGACGGAGAGACAGAAATTCCCCGTCGTCCCACCGCTAGGCCGAAAGCCGGACTCCTTCTATCTTTACCGGTTTACCCAGGGTTATTCAACTAGTTAAAAAAATTTTTGTAAAAAATTTAATTCAGTATATTTCGGTTTACCATAAAGAAGAAAGAAAACCTAAAAATTGTTGCCATAAAAATGTAATATATTTATCGTGCAGTTACTCTTACTTCTTCAAATCTGACATTAATTTTTATATTCTATATCTATTTATCTAGCACACATTCAAATAAACTACTGAAAAGTCTCTTGAAGCACCTTTTCTGTTATTTTACCCATATATAATATATATATATATATATATATATATATATATATATATATATATATATATATATATATATATATATATATATATATATATACTGCTCTCTCTCTCTTATATATATATATATATATATATGGGTTTTCTAACGATCGTTTACAACGTTGGAGGATTATTGGGGAGGTCGAGATAATCGCTTTTTCCGGTGAAAAGTCATGTAGTCCAGGTTCACCTTTTAATAAATGAATTATATCTTCGGCTATGGGTTTTATAGGGCTATACTTGCTAAGTTGGTGGTTTCTTTTAAGAGCAAGCACTATATAAAAGGATGGTAATTTAGAAATCATATTTAAATGATGTTTCAAATTTATTATGGTAAATATGTAACTGAAAGTATAAAGTAGCAAAGTCCTTCTGTTGAGATACTCTCTTCGTGAGCGAATTAATTGGTAGTCTGACCTTTTCCAGCGCGTTTCCTGGTGCCTCTGATACTAGTTCTTGAAAATTTGTGATCAGAGAATTCGTCCAACAGCCCTTGCTTAGAAATTTACCTCTCTTGCCGAAAGTTCGTGTTCTGAAGTTGGAGGTTTTCTGGAGAGAGTATCTTGAGTGAGACATTTCTTCTGGTTCTTCTTGTTGTTAATTTAATCTGACTGAAGAGTATCTCAACAGGACGGGTTTATATGTATTTTCAACACCGACTTATACTTTAATTTTACTCGCGCAAATCTTAGCATATGCTATAAATTTTACAAAGTTATAATGGAGTGCTACAGGTTTCATTATCTCTCAGATATCACTGGAGGAATTGGCAACTGTAGACTCAGCTTCTACTCACTTACAGGTCGAGATCTCTTCTGCGCCCCCTATCGCGGTAACAATAGGAATTACTGACTTTTGTTACCTGAAAAAGTTGGTCATGTTGACATTCTTCCATTAGACCTCAAAACTCGTTCTCTCAGAGCTCTCCAGAGGATCGTGCTTCTAGGAGCATAAGATTCAAACACTGGTCAAGGTAATACAAGCAAAAGGAAGGACCGGGTTCTGTCGCTCTATTACCATGCGAATAAAAATGCATTTATATTCACCGTACTTTTAACGAAACGTCCAATCTTGCTGAACACAAATCATTTCCACTTACTTCAAATTACTCAGTCGTTCATGGGATATTCAGCAGACTTACTTTTGGAGACAGAGTATAATATATATATATATATATATATAGATATATATATATATATATATATATATATATATATATATATATATATATATATATATATATATCAAACGTACCTTATTTATTCTGCTGATATTCTTATTTAAAAATAAGATTAGCTCTTCGACTTTTAGATATTTATGTGTAAGTGTATGCATAAATTACAACTTTTTTTTTTTTAATATCGATTGCATGCATTCGAACACATTCTGCAATTAAAAAGACTTGAGGAATTTCGATTTGTGCCTCCAGGAAAGCATAATTATAATGCTTTCAAAACACTGGTTGTCATGGCAACGTAAAAAAAACCTTATTCTTATTTATTTTGAGGATTTTCCACAAAGCCTCCTCTCGAAATTTAGCAAGAAATCCAATTTTTTAAAATTAAATATAAGAAAAATAGGGGAAACTATTTAAATATATGCATACATAAGTATGTCTAGCTTTTTAAATATATATATATATATAACCTCTCTCTCTCTCTATCTATATATATATATATATATATATATATATATATATATATCTCTTATATATATATATATATATATAGAGAGAAAGAAAGAGAGAGAGAAAGAAAGGGGGAGAGAATAATTATTTTAATTACAATAATTTTAGTTATAATTTTATGAATCACTAACCTTTTCTAATATAAAACTTGCAATTTTCAAATGGAGAAGGAGGACAAAATAAACCTTTAATTTTCCAGATATAATAGAAGACGATATACATATTTACCCTCTTTCTTAGTTCATACATTAAATTAAATAAATCAATTAATCTAAAAAAATGTTGCAACCTTTATACAACAGGAAATCATAACATTTTCGCTACGAAAATGCAGGACACGGGGCCTCGGAGGCAAAGTTTCTTCTTTAAAGGACTTTCACGGAGGTGCTAAAATATATTATCAAACTCAGCTAAAAAAGAAAAAGCATTATTATTCGGCATCTAGTTCATTAATTCATTTATTTATCTATTTATCCGTATCATTTTGAGCTAAGATATTCTCATAACAAAAAAATATTTGAGTTATCATACATCCGTACCATTTTGAGCTATGATATTCTCATAACAAAAATATATTTGCTTTATCATACATTACCATTTAGTTTTACTAATTGTTTGGATTCTTAAAACCTGTGGATAAAAGCCGAAAGTTGCTATTTTACAATTTTTATTAGGGTAACCATGACTCTTTTTAGATTAATAGACAAGGAAAAAAAAAAAACAACTTTAACGACCAGTGGTTAATTAAATTCACGAGTATGTATTGTATACCGTCTTGAAAGTTGCTAACAGTATTTTTATAGAGGTATTTGACCATGACTCTTTTTAATTGATTATGTGTTATTATAATTATCTTTCATTCTTCAAATAAGGTTCTTCAATAAATAGTTTTACTAATTTTTTTCTGCGCACATTTTCACCTATAAAGCTTTTGTTACTTTTTAAGAATAGAAATTTCGCAAAATAAAGCTTTATGTTAACTGCAAAATTTTAAGAATAGAAATTTCTCATACTTTTAGTTCCATGCTCAAATTGATTGGATTCTTAAAACCTGTGGATATATATATATATATATATATATGTAACCTATATATATATATATATATATACTCTTTTTATATATATATATATATATATATATATATATATATATATATATATATATAACCTTATATATATATATATATTGATTGCCTCCCCATGTTTTCGGTTCACGAGACGCTATATATATACCTATATACATATATATATATATATATAACATATATATATATATATATATATGCTATATATATATATATATATATATATATATATATATATATATCCCAAAAAATAGGATTTACTGAATATCCGCGAACGACTGAGTAATGTCCTCCGTGGCGCATACGGGTGATAGCTAGTTACCCTAGGCTTTACCATATCCGCACCAGTTTAACCAGATTTATAAGTCAGTCTTGCACTACCATCTTTTTATGTATGGGCGTGTGTTCTAACCTCGTTACGTTTTGCATTACATCTTTTTTGTCTATGACGTGTTTTCCCCCTATCCTCGTTTGTTTACATTTTGAGTCAACAATTATTGAACAGCTTGAGTAGGCTGTCCCAAATTCATGAAACTTACGCAAGTCTGCCACTGAGACATTTGTTTCTTTAAAAAGAAAACATCGATTTCACTCTATCGACAACTATGATTTTTAAGTAGCTTTGAAAGCTTGAGAG
>JABUQX010075149.1:15000-22500 GCA_015478945.1 Trachelipus rathkii | reverse complement strand
TAATAAAAAAAAATATAAATTTTTAATATTTAATTTACGCGAACACACAGAGAAGCTTAAAATTTTTGCATTTTTTTTTTTTTTTTTTGGAGGAGGAAGTAAGAAAATGTATTTTGAACTTAATAGTTGAAAAGAAAAAAAAACTATTTAGAAATCTTGTTAACTGAATGGGAGCAATACTTCTTAAAGCTGGTCTTAATAGTCCGTAAACATAACTGAGTAACAACTTTAAATATATATATACTATATATATATATATTTCTCAGTATATATATATATATATATATATATATACATATATATCTCTCTCTCTCTCTCTTGCTTTCTCTACCCTCTGCTATATATATATATATATATATATATATATATATATATATATATATATATATATATATATATATATATATTTATATATATATATATATATATATATATATATATATATATATATATATATATATATATATATATATATATATATATATATATATATATATACTATATATATATATATATATATATATATATATATATATATGGTAGTAAGGAATGGACTTTCGGGAGCAAAAATGGCAGCCGAAAGTTGCAGGTGGATGTTGCAAAGCAACATTTGCAGCATTCGGTTTTTTGGCGTTTGAGGCGTCAGATTAGGGTTTTTCAATAACTGAAAACCCGTTTCCGAGGTCGGCGATGGATTTTGAGGGCCCGATCGACCAAGTCATGTTACCAACTGACTTGGTTAAGGCTCCAAACTCCGGAGGAGTTTCGCTCTTTTGGCTCAATGACGACGGCACTTCTCTAAGGGCAACAATGCGTTTCAAAGGTCGGCGAAACCGTTTTCGGAGATTCTGGAACTTATGAACGGCAGGAGATTCCAAGTCATGTCGGGATTTGACTTGAAAATTTCCATTACTTCGTTAGATTTTGACATTTGACGTGTCAAAGTTAGGGTTTCTAAGGTCTGTGAGACTGATTTTGAGGTCAGGAAGGAGGGGTTTTGGTTCCTAGAAGATTTTAAATGATCACTTGAACAATGCTGATGATTCCAATCGATTTATCGAGGTCTTGCACCCCCAAATCGATATTCAAATCGTCTTTCTACGTGCTCTGGTTAACTTATTACATTGAAAAACATAATCGAAAGAAAATCATTACTGTTATTTAACATTCATTCGATATAATCGTTGTAGTGATTGATCTAAACCGGGAGGTTAGGAACAAATCTTAGGCCACACTTTTTCTCCCTCATTTTTTGGAGTTCTAATTATCGTATCCCCACAAAACACTGCTACCCCAACAGTTTGTGACGTTAGCTAGCATGAGCAGCGGTTTTATGCAACTACACCCATCAAAGGGTGTTGCTGATCCCCCCCCCAATAGGAAATAAATAGATAAAAAATAAATAGCTGAGAGGATTCAGGGTAAGAATCGAAGTTAAAGAAAACGGAGCCTGAATTGACACATGTGCTGGAGCACTGAGTCGGATTCGGAGGTGGAGTTGAAATCTTGAAATATGCATAGAATAGACAGCGTTAGGTCTCTTTCCCTATGTGTACAAGGACGTAGAACCCGATTATGAGAGTTTCAGAACCCTCCAGGATGTGTGAGGACCACCCAAGTAGTTAGTCACAGACGAAAAGCACAGAGTGCCGGAGCCATGAAGATGTGCTGCTGAGTTAGCATACATTCGGTTAATAACACAACAATGGTGTCAATGTATAGCTTACGCACCCACAAAACTCGAATTGATAGTTTCAACTTCCTAGGGGTGCCTGTGCATGTGCTTTCTGCACAAAATATGGATCATGGCTCAACGAAGTTATTAATTATCACAGTTTCACTATTAATTAGTGTTTTGTGGAGTGGATGCTACTGGTTACAATATCATCAATTATACAGTTCAATCTTTATTGTCAAACTCTAATCATCTAAACTAAACCTTATGAAAATTAATCTATCATATGCAGTTATTACCATTAGTATGCTGTCTAACTTAACCCATTCAACTGTTTGTTATATTATCTGTTTCATAACTTTGTGTTGACCTATTCTACCTCTCTCTCTCTCTACCTACTATACTACTACTCTCTCTCTCTCTCCTCTCACTGCATATTGTCTTATCTGAAATCTAAGGCATATAAGCTAACGTCACCTGATGATACTTACATGGAAGAGTTTCTTACTGTGCACATGTCTTTTCGACTGTAACATGTGCAGACTTTCATTTCTATAAGTATCTCGTGTTCGTCTGTATGCTATACATAAACTATTATATTTCTTCAGCACAATGGATCGTTTATTTATTTTGTTTAAAGTTTTTATTTTTCACCAAACATCCTCACTCACCGGAAGTTATATCACATCTAATCTTTCCAACAACTGGTCCCTTATTCTATGCATCATAATGAATGACGTCACTGCAATACGATGTGGTAATTGACCCACTACAGTCAATCACAAGTTACGGACGATGAATAAACATCTGATAAGGAGCTAGATGTTCAAAGTCCGTAATATTTCAGTTTCTTAGTATGTGTCAGTGCATAAAGGAGGATCTCAGTAGTTGATGATAGGATAGTATTATTTTATATGTTTCACTGTGTTAGGTTGATATGTTTAGTCTGGCTAGGTAAGGATTGACTAAGATAGACAATGTATTAAGAAAAGATAGGTAGAACGAAAGGTAGTTAGAGTTAGAAAAGAAAGTGACTATATAATTAATAAGTTGTTAGAAGCCGCATATTGTACATTATGTGGTTTCTATGGTGATCATCTAAGTAAATATCAGTTAATACCTGAATTTCCAATTAAAATTCCATTTTTATGAGTAAACCCCATTTTTGTGGGTTCGGTCCCATCTCTTATGGAGTTTCCAATTGTGATTCCTCTGGAATCATCCTTCGTTATCGTTCGACCTTATTCATCTGTTATGCAGACTGTGATTTTTTCGTTTTTTCTTCTTATTTTTTTGGGGGACCTCTCAATGGTGTGTTTAGACTCCCCTTAGAAACTTGAAACTATCAAATTCATGATCTACGGGTTCGTAAACATATAGAAAGACATCTCATTGTTCGGTTATATGTTTATTTCAGGATTCGTCCCGCTCCGGCTCCGGCTCCGGCCCGGCTCATTGATTCGCACTTCAAGAGCCTTATAGTCTCTGACGTTTCCGATTCTTCTTCATCCTTCCTATCCTCGTCTGTTATGCATTCCATGCGTCTCTCCTTTATTTCGTCTTTTATCTTCAGAAACTCCCATAGGGTGCTCAAACACCTTCTAGATGTTTGAAACTCAGCAATCGAAGCCTAAATGTGTTCTTAAACAAATAGTAACGCATCAGATGGCCTACTAAACGTTTGCAGCCAGATGCAGCTCCAGCTCTGGCCTCGACCCAGTGCTCCGATCTCATCATGAGATTACTCTTGCTACTTTTCCTTTTATGACCTATAATATTTTCCTGAATTTTATGATTGGTTTATTTTCTTTCAGTTACAACCCTAATCGTTTATTTGTTTCAGCCTTTCCTGCGGGGGCGTAACGGCGTGAACCCGCGGCTCCGAAGAGGTGACACAACCAGCTATAGGGGTAGAAGGTTTGATGGGGATACGGTATCTCTACGCCCCCTAAATTGCGGGGGAAATAAATCTTGCCCAGTAATTGGTCCTCTGTTACGGCATAGGAATACTGCTCTCTGATTGGTGATTCAATGTTTAGACCCATCACTACCTGACGATTATGTCGAGTGAATGGTGTTAAATAAAACTAACCGTTTTATTTCTAATATGTTTTTCAATGTAATAAATCATCCAGAGCGCGTAGAAAGACGATTTAAATATCGATTTGCAAATAAAAGGTCACGATTAATCGATTGGAATCACTAGAAATGATCTGATGCTCATTTAAAACCTTCAAGGGACCAAAAACTCTCTTTTGCGGGGTTAAACAAATAAGTTTAAGTTAAAAAAAAACTCGGAAAACAGTCTTCCTGAACTCAAAAACTGTCTCACAGACCTTAGGAACCTATACTTTGAAGTATCATACTGCAAAATCTAACGAAGTTAGGGGAAATTTCCAAGCCAACTGCCAACATAACTTGGATTTTTCTGTATATTTCAAATTTAGGTTAAAAATAAAACTCTGAAAACAGTCACAGACCCCAAAAACGGTATCACCGACCTTGACGTATCAAACGTCAAAAACCAAATGTTGCAAGATGTTGCTCATGTTGCATTGCAACATCCGGTTGCAACTTCGACTGCCATTTGGGCTGCTGGAAGTACTACTATACTACTGTTCTCATTCAGTGTGGTTTGGGATTACTTCGATATTGTATCCAATGGCATCGCAAAGTGCAAACTTTGCAATCGTAATTATTCTCGGAAAGGAAGAACAACATCTGCGTTAAGAAACTATCAAAGCAACAAAAACATTTAAGTGGTAGAAAAGAAAACGAGTAGAAGATGAACTAATCTCCAATACCACCTATAAGAATGAAGCTAATCAAGATTACTATTGAAATTTGTATAAAAAATACAAAGCTACTAAACACAAAACCACACACACACACACACCTATACAGGTAGGTCATGTATAGTGGAGTACCTGTCAAAGTCCGATAGGGTACAGGGCAGCAGCACAAGTGGTGGATGTGCTAGTAGTGGAGTTCAGAGAGTAGTGAGTACCACTATGACACAAAGGTGTGTAGTGACTTTGATTGACTAGACACTCCTTTGTGTTATATTATTTCTAAAATATTTAATAATAAAGGTGTGTTGTGCAGCATTTGTTCCATTAGACACCTATGTGTGTTTTATAAGTTTTAATTACAAACAAATTCAAAGCCTATGCTTTTTATTCACACATTATATATATATGGTATATATATATATGTTGTTATATATATATATATATATATATATATATATATATATATATATATATATATATATATATATATATATATATATATATATATATAGCATATACTACATATATATATAAAGAGTATCGAAAAAGACATATTTTAAATATATATATATATATATATATTTATATATATAGAGAGAGAGAGTATATATATATATATATATATATATATATATGTTCTGGAAGATGATGGTCTGTAGGCAGAGTTTATATATATATATATATAGCATATATATATATATATATATAGTAAAGTAAGATATATATATATATATATATATATATATATATATATATATACATCTATATATATATATATATATATATATATATATATATATTAGTGATGGGACGATTAATTGTCATCGTCATCGTCATCGGCAAAATCGGCATATTTTTTTTAACATCGGCAAATTTCGCAGATTATTTTGCCGATTAATTGAACAAAATTAAGAATTTTGAATAATATTAAAACTCAATAATAATAATAATAATAATAATAATAATAATAATAATAATAATAATAATAATAATAATAATAATAATAATAATAATAATAATAATAATAATAATAATAATAATAGTTTATATATATATATAAGAGAGGTAGTATATATAGCAAGAGAGATATATATATATATATATATGTTTAGTAAAACATATATATATATATATATATATATATATATATATATATATATATATATATATATATATATATATATATATATATATATATATATATATATAGCCATTTTTATTTATGGTATATCATTCCAGTGGCTAATGGTTCGCCTTTCTGTTATACGTTCATACCACACTCATACTCCAGACAACATATCATATACACATACTTATATCCACCCCCTTCTAGATAATATCTACAGACATCCTATCCCTTATATCCATACGTGTAGGGAGAAAAAAATTGCCCACATTGTCCTGCATGTCGTAGAAGGCGACTAAGGAACGGTAGTTAAGTTGGCTGCCTACTACCACTTATCTTTTGCCGGGAATGCTAATGCATGCCCGGAGAAGGTCGCGATCGCAGTAAGCGCCCTTCTATCCCTCGGCGAAAATGTATGAATCGTATCTGTATATGAAATGTGTGTGGAATGTGTGTTAAGGAGTAGAGGCGAGAAGTGATGCATACATTTAGAAAGGGCAAATTCGATTTGCTCGCTGTGACTGAAAAAGATGAAAGGAAACGGTTAAAATGAGTGGTGTGGTGTGAAATGTGTTTGTGTTGCTGTGAAAGGAATGATAGATAGAAGATTTGTAAATTTGATGAGTGAGCTAGAGAGGACACATGGTAGATTTTGTGTGTGCAGTACTAGAAGTCTAAAGGTTAAATTTAAGTGTGAAAAGGTCAAAATGTTTGTGGTCATGACATATGTGATCCATCTGGAGGGTAATGTTGAAAAGAGTGAGATTTTTTTGGGGATAATCTGAATGATGTTTTGGATGGGGGGAATAGGGAGATCTGTAGTTCATTTGCCAGATATCTAAGCCCATTCATGATTTTTTACAGTTGTCAACATCTACTTATGGGCAGAGCCCTATTCAAGGAGGGGTGTAGTACTCTCAAAAGTTCACCTCCAGCGCAAATTACGCATATGAGTACAGAGCAGGCTTGAAAGTGAGGGAGATTAAATTCAGTAGGAAATACAGGAAGATGGAAAAGAGAATTTGAAACAAAGAAGGTGGAAAGAAGGAAGACCACAGCAACCAGCCTGAAGTTATCATTGTCAGCACAATACTGGGTGCTGATAGCACCTATTGTGCTACGAAGTCGTCGTAAAGTTGGTGGTAGCGAGTGATAAGTTCCTCGAGCACTTGCCGCCACGGTGTACCTATAGGATAGAGATAGCACCAACATCGCCTCCTCGCAAAGATAGAGGTCATGAACCAAAGTGAACAGTTTATATGTTTTTGTCGTTATGACTGGACCCTGTCCAAAAGCCAGGTAAAACCAGAGCTCCTTCTCCCCCTAGATATGAGAGCAGTACTTCATACATGGGCGGATGAGAACTTTGTATAGCGGAGCAACTTAGAAAAGGGGAAAGTCTCACAATCTAAACAGAACTTCCAGTTCTTTGAGGCCGCCCTGCAACCGTTGTGATGTGAGGTTTCAAGACATTTTTTGTTCATGTTAAGGCCAAGAATGTTTATATTATCAACAGGAGAGAACGACAGAACCGTAGAAAGAGACAGGAAAGTTAGAAGGTATTTGGAGAAGGAGATTTGTAAAAAAGTTGGGTTTTAAAGAATTGAATTTCACAAAGTTATTTCTTTCCATCAGTGAGAATAAAATCGGAAAGATTAAGACGAGAGGCAATTCTAGAAGTAAAAGTGGAGTAGAATTGATATGAGTTAAAGAATGAAGGCCGAGTCATCGGAATACGAGTGAATAGTAGATGTGCAGGTGAGAAGACCATTAATAAAGTAGGAATAAAGCAGGAGATAAGACAGAACCCTGAGGAACACCACTATTGGACAGAAAGAAGAAGAAGTCGCCCCATCAACAACAGCCGATATTGAGCGATTTGGAAGAAAGCTAGATATAAAAGTAAG